>JBBPUM010000086.1:0-34587 GCA_038094695.1 Chiua aff. virens
GTGGGAAGACGCCACCCCCTTTGGGGCGCCAACAGAGTTTATGAGGTTTATGGCAACTCCATCGTCCAGTGCACTGAGATCAATGCTGCCACTTTCCTCCACGCACTCGGGGCTCCGGTGCACATCAAAGTGTATCCAGGCGCAGAAAAACCGCTGTCGCGCACTAACGTACCAAAGAACTTATCTGAGACTGGCAAGGACGGCCTTACCGGTGTCGTTGGACCGCCCTCCGCAGATAGCTCTGCCGTGCAGGCCCGCTTCGCTTGCGACGCGAATGGAAGGCGCATCTCTGCATTAGAGGGAATGGCTAATGCTGTCAACGAAACCTGGAGCGATGGTAGAGGTTGGAAAGTTACCATCGTCTCGACTGGTCCAAAGACCAATCTCGCCATCTTCATCTCTGCGCATCCGGAGGCGTCGAAGAGTCCGTCTTCATGGGCGGAGCTAACGATTTCGGTAACCATACGCCTACTGCAAGTGAGTAATGCGAAGCAATTATTTGACACTGATCTCATATATCGGCGGTCCTTTGTCAGAGTACAATATGCTGTGACAGTACGTGCACCTCTCCATGATGACAGTTGCTTTAATCATATCTTCGAACACAGCCGAAGCGTCGCGGATCGTGGTCAGCCAACAGCACGATCCATGATGAGAAAGGATCACACGGAACATCAAACTATCACCATCATGCCATACGTTGTGTCTCTTTTCATTCGGTCTCTTTTATTCTATTCCCTTCCACTCTTTTTGCGACGCAGTTACATTGTTCCTCCTCCAATAATGATACTTACAACGTTCCGAATAGCTTGACAGTCCAGTGTGAATCCCCCGAATAAATAGTTCCAAACACAGAGTGCACACCAGTGGGGAAATTGGGTACAGCCCCGACCGCGTTCAAAAGTAAGCCTTGTTATAGTCGATTAGCCATCCTGCTTGCTCTGGATCACATCCGGCACAATGGCTTACCGCAGCGTTTGGAGGGCTCGCTGCTCCACCGATGCTACTAGTATACGAGATAAGACCCAAACATAAATAACAGGTGCACCCAACAAGACAAAAGACTTGGAACTCGACCACGTACATATTGAGTGGCCAAGAAGTGAAGAAAAAGGTGTACCGGTTCGTTTCTTTGCATATCTGTGAGAGTGCTTCGAGGTCGAAGATTTCACCTGGGGAAAGCAGAGCATCGTGAGAGGCGCTCTTGGAATGATACGAAGGGCGGTGTCTGGAATGGTCATGACTTGCCTATGGGCATTCCCCACAGTCTTCCAGGAGGGGAAATGAGTAACGCCACTGAGCTTGCGAGTGCTCCTGAGTAGAATGCCGTCCTCACTTACCCAATGATAGTCTGGGGAATGGTGTGAGGTTGTGTCTTAAGTGCGCAAATGCGTGCGTTTCTCTTACCTCGTGGAGCTCTGGAACGCCTTCGGGAACCGGACAGCACTTTAATTTTTGATTTTGATTTTATTTTGGCAACGAACACGAACGTCTCGTCGATCAGTTCATGACCATGACCGCGACGTGCAAAGAATACACGACACACCTCGAAGGAAGGCTGGTCTGATGCGACAGCAGCAAAGTGATTATTCCTGCAAGCGATCAAAATTTCATTGAACATTGAAATACACAGGTAGAAGAAAGAAGACGTGTCCACATACCACAAGAATCGCTTCATGTTTTCACTCTGCTCAACACCCGCACTGGCCAAACACCACGACACCCGCACGAGCGAAGATAACAAAAAGACTGTCACTGTTGCGAATACCCAGGCCAGAAAACTAACGCGTACAACATCTCGGGCCTATCACACAATGCCGCCTTGTCTTCGTTCGACGCCGCATAATACCTTTGGATGAACCCCATGCGGATGATGAGGATGTCTGCCTGTTGAAACGTCACACCTTGTTTCTTGGCGCATGCTTCGAGCTCGGCGACGCTGACTGGGTAGGCCGCCCATGGGTCGTAGGGAAGCACGCCGCTGGAGGCGGTGTAGTACTCTATAAGGTCAAGGAGGACGCCACGGCCGCAAATCCCATGGTTCGACCAGTCTAGATATGAGAAGAGGGAAATGATCACTGCCATGTGGGAAAGGAAAGGACGGACTGTGGATACCGAGTTTGACACGTGCGTGATCAATCTCGGTAGGGTCGTGAATCTCCATCTGGCCCTCAGAGAGGGATTCGGCGGGCGTGCTAATCACAAATGAGTCCGAGTCTGTTACGGCCCTGCAAGTTGAACGAACAGAAATCAGATGTACGTACTTGTTGTAAAACACATTATAGTCCAGCAATCCAAAGTGCTTGAGACCGTCCCACTGAGAGCCAGATTGCGTATTCTATGGACAACCCAACGAAGATCGGCTCGAGCGAGAGTGGAAAAAGCATACCATATGAATCACATCGTCCCTAATCGGGATCGACGGCCCATGTTTGTAAAACGTAGTAATCGACGGAGCCCGGCGTCCAAAGATGGGCTGCGTATGAAGAAACGCAAGGCCAAATTAACCGTTCGAAGATAAGTACGTCAGAAAGACTTTGAGTTGTAAGTTGAAGAGTGCATGACACACCTTGGAGGGGAAATGAATTGGCCTATCAATCACCGCGGTCAGCCAAGGCTACGACAATAACCCGTCTTTGAAATCATCCCGAAGCTTGGGCGTACCAATTCAAAGAAACCGTTTTCCCGGACCTAGTTCAAAACCGGACATCACAGGAACATGACAATGAGCCAGCCTGAGTGTATTGAACGCCTCTCATGCACTTACCGAATTTCCTCTCGGGCTGCCCTCTGCACGACTTCTTCCGTCAACATGTTGATCGTCCCTAGTTGGTCGTCCCTGCCCCACACGTCCCACGCACACCCGGTGAACGCGTGGAACTTGGGCAGTTCGTCAAACGAAGGAAGGGTTGCCGCTGTAGTCTCTGCCTTCAAGGTCCTGTGGTCGTGGGTGACAGGGACGGAAGCAACTGTCAGAGAAACAGGCTGCTCTGTCTTCTTATTCATCTTATCGGTCCTCAGAGAGAACATGCGCTTTATACGAGATGCCATGGTGGTGAGTGGATGTCAATGAATGAAGCATCCTCGTATCAAACAGGCGAAGCCGGATATACATATATCCCCCGATCACGATGAAGCACTCTCTTTCGTAGCAGGTGGGGGAAATCAAGCAGAGTCTTTCAAACTCCGACTAGCCTTCCCTCTCTCCGACATGCTACTGCAGAACGGAGATCTTGAAGTCTTCCACAGCCCCTTGCACACAAGCCTTCCGCTGGCAAATTCACCCATACGGTCAGTCATGACCTAATACTGAGCAGCGAAGGGTCATCCTCTCTAAGTCATGCCATCAAATATGCTTCCCTACTCAGAACCCACTGCCAAGTTCTTGCCGCTGGAGCTTCGCTAGACAGGCAAGTATATGAATAGAACATCTCGTGATGATGCCAAAGTGGGCGTCCTGCCGCCTCATTGCGACTCCGACTTCAAGAAACAAGCCTCTGCCACGGTGTACCTGCGAGTGGCAACATTGAATGTCAAACTATCATATATCAAGTAATTATATGTCTTTTGCTCAACTCTTTCTCTCCTTTCCAATCTTTTTTGTCTCCTTTCAGGTTTGGACCAACGTGACACGAATTTTTACGACGTAACTGCATTGTTCTTCTGACGACGGTTGTATTTACAAAACCTCCAAATAGGTTGTTGACATTATAATTGGACAGTGTTACGGCTGCTTCTTGGTTCCAAAACAAAGTGCACACTCCAATCCCGATCCTGTTCAACCAGTGCACGGGCTCGTCTCAGGCCAACGACCGCGTCTCGACCCCGTTCAAAAGTAAGCCTTGTCGTCATCGATTAGCCATCCTGCTTGCAATGGATCATGACCGGTACAATAGCTTACCGCAGCATTTGGAGGGCTTGCTGCTCCACCGATGCTATACGGGGGAAGACAAACATGAGCGACGAGAAGAAACAGGCTGTGGACTCGACCACATACATATTGAGCGGCCAAGAGGTAAAGAAAAAGGTGTACCGGTTTGTTTCCTTGCATACCTGCGAGAGCGCTTCTAGGTCGAACATTTCACCTGCGGAAAGAGGAGGATCGTGAGACGCGTGAATAGAACACAAAGGACAAATGTCTAGGATGATCACGAGAAGGGGGCTGAACTTGCCTATGGGCATTCCCCATAATCTTTCGGAAGGGGAGGGGGACGAGCAACGTCAGTAAGAGTGCTCCTGGGTGCCGTCCTTACTCACCCGAGGATAGTCTGGGGAATGGGGTGAGGTTGTGTTTTCAGTGGGAAAATGTGTGTCATTCTCACCTGGTGAAGTTGTGGAACACCTTCGGGAGCCGGCCAGCGCTTCAATGTTTGATTTCAATTTTGTTTTAACGATTGGTGTGAACATGACATCGGTCAATTCATGATAATAACCGTAATATGTGGAGAACAGGTGACACACCTCGAAGGAAGGCTGGTCTGACGCGACAGCAGCAAAGTGGTTGTTCCTGTAAATGATCAGGATTTTCAATACTACTAGTAGAGAGATAGCACAGTCGTTAACGTACCACAAGAACCGCTTCATGTCCTCACTCTGCTCAATACCCGCACTGGTCACGCCCATACGGGCAAAGAGAAGACCGTCAGCATCACAACGCCCGCGCCAGCCAAACTCAATCACGATACTCACAACGTCTCGGGCCCATCACGCAATGCTGCCTTGGCCTCATTCGACGACAGATAATACTTTTGGATGAACCCCATGCGGATGATGAGGATGTCCGCCTGTCGGAACGTCACACCTTGCTTCTTGGCGCATGCTTCGAGTTCCGCGACGCTGATCGGGTGGGCCGTCCATGGATCGTAGGGAAGCGCACTACCAGAGGCGGTGTAGTACTCGACGAGATCGAGGAAGACGGCTCGGCCGCAGATGCCATGGTTCGACCAGTCTGGATACGAGGAACGACCGTGGATGTCCGTCACGAGGAATAGATGAGGGAAAAGGACGAACTGTGAATGCCGAGTTTGACACGAGAACGATCGATCTCGCTTGGGTCGTGAATCTCCATCTCGCCCTCGGAGAGAGACTCGGCGGGTGTGCTGATTGCAAACGTATCGGTCACAGACCTGCAGCGAGTGAAAATACGATGGACGCACTTGTTATAAAACACATTGTGGTTCGTCAGCCCAAAGTGCTTGAGACCGTCCCATTGGGAACCGGATTGGGTATTCTATGAACGACGTGGTGGTTCAGGAAATCGGTACGAGTAGGAGTGAAAGTAACACACGATGTGAATTAAGTCATCCCTGATCGGGATCGACGGCCCGTGCTTGTAAAACGTCGTAATCGACGGGACCTGGCGTCCAAAGACGGGCTGCATATCAACAAAGATATTTCCGAGTCGCGAGACAAGCACGTCAGAAACTATGCTGTAAGTTGCAGAGTGCATGGCATACCCTAGAGGGGAAATGAATCGGCCTATCAACCACTGCAGTCAGTCGAGGATATCACAATAACCCATCCTTGAGATCGGGCGAAATTTGAACATACCAGTTCAATGAGACTGTCCTCCCGGACCTGAATCAGACGTCACAGGATCATAACGTTGAGCCAGCCTGGTATACTGCACACTTTTCACGTGACCGCTTACCGAATCTCCTCTCGCGCTGCCCTCTGTACGACTTCCTCTGTCAACATATTGATCGTTCCTAATTGATCATCCTTGCCCCACACGTCCCACGCACATCCTGTGAGCGTGTGGAACTTGGGCAGTTCGTCGAACGATGGGAGGGTCGCTACCACAGTTTCAGCGCTGGTCTGGATCGCAGTGGTCTCGGCATTCAAGGTCTGGTCGTTGTGGGTACCATTACTGGTGGTTGGGGAGACTGGCGCAGTGGCAGCTGTTGGAGAAGCAGGCTGGTCTGTTTTGCTTGCCGTATCCGTCCTCAAGGAGAACATTCGCTTTACCCGGGATGCCATGATGGTGGGCGGGTGAGAGATCGAGTGTCGACGCCGCAAAGCTAGTATGTACATATATATTGTCCGAACTCTGCGAAACATAATTGCAACTAGAATAGGTTATAGATACCGCCAGGTTTCAAAATCCGAATTACCGAGAGAAAGTACAAGCAGGTGGGATAGAATTAGAAAAATTGGGCCATGTGAAGCGTACGATATTCTCATCCCTTCATAGCAGGAAGGACTCGGATGAGTTGCCTCTGTGGTCTCCGCATCTGCACAGAGATTCAAAATAAGATATTACCAAACAAGTCGATAAACGAGCGCAAAAAGTCACTTCGTCGCTTCTGAATCTCAGCTTGACATCCAAAGGTACATCGAGCCGGATCGGAGATCCATGGATGGTTGAACGCGATCGTTTGTACATCACATTAATACTCTGGGGAAAGAAGAAGGTCAAGTGACCTGAGGTCGTTGCTACATTGGTCAGAAATACTCGCAGCTTCAGTCACGCGGTCGGCTCCTGTGCTTTGAAACCTACTCCGTGTACCATGTCGTCTGGATTTCTTTCATCTCTAATCGATCCTTAAGGTGTCGCATAAGCGAGAATACTTGATGACTTAAACTGTAAAATGATTTTGCTAGTACACTGTGCACCAGTGGATATCAATCGCATGGTGCTCCGGAGCCGGAAGCGTTATATCTGAAGTGAAAGTTAATTGATCTGGAACAACACACTAACTCTATAGTAGAATTGACGAGTGATTTCATTTTCGGATACACCAGACACAGAGCGAAGTCATAACTGGAGTAGATGAATTTGCTCGTTTGTTTGCACAAGTCATAGACAAGAAGCGTGTAGATATATGCGGTAAGAAAAACGCGACGGGGATAAAAAGGCACACCGATGTTTGGAGAGTCGGGTCCACGAGACACGTGTCTGGAGCAAAAGGCTTTCGCGATTCGTGCACCACGCTTTCCAGACTGCTTCAACCGACAGGAAGAATGGGTAAGCAAACGAAAAGGATGATCGAGGATGATACTGACAAAAAAAAGACTTGAACGAGAATAGCACCCGGTCCAGCAAGGGCAGCAACAAGCAAAAGTAAGAGAGTCGGCTTCAGGGCGCGGCCATCCAAAATGCATCACTGATGGGGATTTGTCCAAACAGGGCTGCCAATGAGAAGGTAATTGAAGTCGATGGTCGATATCGAATATATGCAGTCGTGTTCACTGCTGACAGAAAACACGTCTCGATCTTGAAGTGAGAGGAAATAGGCGGTGGTGGAATGGAGAAAATAGGAAAATAAAAGGAAAATTAGGAAGTCGATGAAAGCAGGATATAGTGTTTGACGTCGCGGTGATGGGTATGCAAATGTGTTTGACGCGAAAGGTTGAGGAATCATGCACATTGTGGAGCTGAAAGGACACGAAGGGGAAATCTTGACTGTCGACGTGTCGCTGGATGGGACCAAAAAATCGCGACAGGGTTGGCTCTTATCTCCTCAGACTTCTACATTCACCATCTGGACGCGTCTACTGGAGATACACTCTCGAAATGATCTGTCTACAAACACTATTTTCCTTGCTGCATTGCTTTGGCAAGCGATAGCACATAGATCGCCGTGAGTAATGAGGAGTCAAAAAAAAGAGGGTGAAACATGTCGAGATGAGCGACCAAATGCTGTCAAAGAACATGAAGAGACTGACGTCTTGGCTGTTACGTGCGGTTGATAGTACCGTAAGGCTTTGATCGTCTTCATTGGCGTTTACTGTGAGGGCTCATGCTGAGTCGACGTCCATGACACGGTCTGGAAGGTGAGGGGCAAGAACGGGTGAATACAGCAGAGGAGCAACGGGAATGGCGAGGGGAGCGGATGCTGGAGTGTTGGGGGAGATGCCGAGCGGAGTCGTTGGTCCACACTTTGTCACATCTGGCCTTTACGCGTCTTGACAACACTGACGCGTCCAAAGTTCATTCTACACATAGATGTGATTTTCTTTATTCCCTCCGCATTTATTTCGCCCTGAGTCAACTTCCAGGTCGCCAAAGTGAGCTTGCAATGTTCTGACCCGGTCCCACATCAACGTCACCCTTGATTTCCATCTTGCTTGTACATCATCCACCCGCCCACGGTATGTTCGTTCCAGATGCCGGTCGTCACTGTACTGCTCTTCTCAGCCTTTCTACCAGCGAATACTCTCGAGGCTCCGGATAGGACGAACTTGCTTCGTCTCACCCTAGCCTTCATCACCCCGTTCCTCGACTCTCTGGATATGGACACAATCACACTGCCCTCAAATGGTACGCGTATGACATTCCTGGGTTGGCGTTGATAGTGCGCTATGGACCTAATTTTTTGGTTGACAAGGCACCCCGAACGACCTGTTGGTAAGACATGATGACATGCAGACACAACACTCAGAAACGCGGTCGCATCGTCGTTTGCCCAACAGGGAAATTTTCCACTGGATGGGTGATGACGATGAGCACGAGGGGTAGGGCAAAGAGAGTCGATCAACGTTACACCCAGAATTATGCGAGGATCAGAAGGCTTGTACGACCTTCGTGGCACATATGATCTAAGCGCTGAGTCAACTCTTGTCACATGGTCCGCCGTACGTCCTAGTTATCAGAGAAGCGTCAATCAAGAAACGTGACTCAAAGTTGGGATTCCGAGTTGGTGATGATTGGATAAATGTTTGAGGTACGTTTGTATAGATGCACGATCTATCTTGCAAGCTGACAAGTTTGACTCGTACATCGTGATTAAGTTTGATTCGCAACTGGCATGTTGAAAGATATATGATTGACCTCACGACATCAATTATCCTAGCGTGTCATGTACCCCGGGACATCGGAGGGAGCACGATGAGTGGCATGGACTTGGAGAAGCGATGCAGAGTGCAGGTCCAATTAACTGAAATTGCCAAAGGTGATCCATCGCTTCTGATGTTACCCTGCAATGGTTTTGTGTTCATGGTACACACCTATGCTACTTTGGTACATCCGTATGCCAGGAAAATTTGGATCACATTACCCTTTGAATACTAAGACTTACCTGCATTTTACGACACGTTGACGTGTCCGATGCTCATTGCAAACCAGAATAAGCAAATGCAAGAACGTGTGCACTCAAGACCAATGTCCAAATCTTCCGGCTAGCTTCTACGTCTACTTGGAGCTTTAGGTTTGAACGCCTCATTTCATAGCGAATGTCTTTCCTCCATGGTTTGGAATCCTGGCAAATTCAGGCTCTCAGTAGGTTCTGGGCAAAGGAGTCTCAATGACAGGGTGGTACGTTTCATGCTGTAGATTTCTCCGATAGTGACTAATATTGTCATTTAACATAAGATGCTTCACGGTTGACGACAAACGACGAGAAATAATGCTGTTCGTGGCCTTCCGCTCCCTTTGATTCAGGCTGAAACAAGTGATCCATGTTTGGTCATCGACATTGCCTTCAATCACCCACCGAAACGACCTCTTATCTGGGTGAGTGGTTTTTCCCCGTGCACCGCTCCTTCCGTGATTATCACCTTTTTTCCTGTCCTCACTAGTCCCACAGACCTTGTTTCACCTACGGGCGGCGATAGAGCATCATGAAGAATCAGACCTGGCACGTTTCACTGGCATTTCATACATCAGGACGTAAAGAAGGACGTGTCGAGACCGACCACTGCTCCCAGCAGTGCCAGCTTGATGATGCTTTTCGATTCCAACATCAGGGTTACCATGGCCATTGTGAATGCCTATGGGGCTGAAGTGCTCATCTTTGCACATCAGATAGACAGAAACAAGTCTCAGTTATATAGAACATGGGATCAACTAGCATGCTTGCTGATAGCTGACTTGACGATTTTCACACACGAATACAACTAACCTTCCTTGATGGCATGTGCAAAGCCAACCAGTGCAGCCCCGTCCCACCCTGGCCAGAAATTAACACATCTCTGCCATTCAAAAATTCTGATTCTGATTCTGATCGAGCTAGGCAACAAGTGAGTTCAATCTCATTGAGACCGGTTGTCAAGCCAGAGAAGTACCATCAAGTGCTTAACAAGGCTGTGGATGTTTTGCTGGCGACTTTATAAACCCATAACTCGGACAGAGTGGCCCCCATAGCTCTCTGTCGCACTCTCCACGTCTCAATTCACATCCGTCAAAACCATGCCCGCTGATTTACAGTCAATCATTGTGGCTATTCAGCAAAATAACTATGCTTCCCGTGCGTGCTAGTCAATGGGTCTGTCATCGTGATAATCAATCCCACACACTATCTGCAGTTGCAATCCTGATTGCTGTCGGGTATGATTACAGTAAGTCCCAGGTTCTGTTTTTCCGAGTCTGTCAGTCAAACTGATTGTTTCCAGTCCTTGTCCTTCCAAAAGAGGTACTGTGAACTTTGCTCCATCATAAATAAATTTATCACTGACTGGTCACTCAAGATAGAGTACATCTGGGTGGGTGCACAGCTATCTCCGGAGTTACAATCCTGACAAGAATGCAGAATAAGCAATGGTCTTGGGTTACAATCATGTTCCTGCTTGTGCGTACCTAATTTCCAGTGTGCTTGGCTCTAAGACATCTTCTGAGACCCTGATAGGTCCGTTATTGTGGGTTATATAATGTGACGTGAGTGCATGGGTGTTAAAGCTTGGTATATTGTATATGCTGACCTCGGCCATGTGCTAGATACGCTACCCTAAGTAGGTTGCCATCAATGAAAATTTCTTCGTGCTTTGATGGGTGCAAAAGCAGGGAGTAGTTTCATGCCTGATCTGAAGGTATGTTTCACAAGCTATCTGTAGCTAATTGATATTTATGATTTTTCTGCGCCTTTAGGTGTGCGTATTGTGCTAACCACCATCATCCAATGGGTGTGTCTAATACTAGTGAAATAGTTGTGAGTATTCACTTCAAATGTTTCATCTGCTTTACATTCATACATACGTATTTCAAGGCAATATAACAAGGTATATTGGTATCTGGATATACCCCTTCTTTCTCGGTGCAGCTGACTGTGAGCAGCATTCTAGTTATTCTGATCAAGAAATGACTTCTTCGATGATTACAGTTGTTATGATCCTACGCGTATGGGCAATGCACAACCAATCAAAACTAATCCTCGCCATACTTCTTGTAATGCTTGTCATCGAGATTATTGCAGCCATGGTAGCTGCTGCTGTTTATAGCAACCCGAAGGATGATTACTGTATGTACGCCACTGACTTGGTAAATGCGTCCTACACTGACGAGTGGACAGGGGTCACCATCCAAGTACTGGAATATTCATTTTGCACAGAGCCAAATGTACCATATCCTGTTTGGTCTTATATGATTAACATTTCGCAAATAATCTTGGGCGCAGTGTTGTGCACGCTAGCTGTTGCTCAATTCGCGAGGCAGTCACTTCAAATGTACCGCGTCACGAAACAGTGGAAACTCAGCCGGTACATAAACCTGCTTGTAGAGCAAGGCACCCTTTACTTCTTGGGGTAAGCATGTCCAGCCCTACTTCCTCAATCCAAAGACTATTCATCCACCAACGATGTCATACTACAACTAAACCTTTTATGTTGCAGAATCCTTCTGATGAACATTACCATCCTACTTTCCGATGCTAGATATACTCCGACGACCGGCTGGCAATTCATACTATTGTCCATAGTAGAATATGTGCCTGTGTACATTCTCACCCCTCGATTCATCATCAGCATCAGGGAGATGTATGCGCATGATGTTCAAGGAAGGCGCGGTGGAGGGATCGACAGTGGGTTTGGGCTGTCTACATTATCGTCATCCAGCCATGGTGCTGCTGGAGGACCGATGGTATTTGCAGCTGGTGTGCAAAGCGAGGCTACAGAGAACGTTGAGGCAGATGATGTCAATGGGCAGGACCAGGTAACTCAGGCCACGGGAGACATTGAGTTGGTCCCAAGGGGGGTCGAGTCTGCTCAACAGGTATAGTTGAAGTGAAGCAAGGGTCGTCGCCAGTCATTCATTCCCAATTCTACTCGAGTAGTGGTAGATCTACTGTGACTTGACATCCCCATCTTCCCGTCAATTTGACACACATACATGACTCCATCACTTCCCATTTTTATCATCATCTGATATATCGAGTCGAAATAAGTATCAAGGACGCGAGGTAATGTGGATTTGGTCCAGGCTTGTATTGGCTGGACGGAAAAGTGCTCTTGTGAACCATAGATCCTCACGAATCCAGTTTCCTGTCCACTGTACCCGGTGGGCCTTGGCCAGGACCTTGGTTAGCGAGGAGCCGCACTCAGCAGTGCCAGGAATCCTGGCGCAGTGGCTGGCGGCCTCGTAGTCAGTCTTGCATGTAGTAGTCGGTCAGTATCCAACCACTCGCACCTGCGGGTTCCCAGGGTGTCCCTCTCCACCACACACTACTAGCAGAAATGTATCGCAGATTACTGCAGATGTCAAAGAAGAGTGAAGGCTCCGGCCAATGAAGGGTATTTGCGATACTGAAAAAAATCCAAGGGTTGGATGATGGTGATTCCACCTCCAGTGATGCTGAGCGAGCAAGAGGAACCCCAATCCAAGATAGGGGAAGAAAGTTGAACGCTTAGTAACAGGGCCACAGAGTACAACATTCTGCCACGGCAAATCAGTAAACGTGTGGAAGACAATCAAGATGAATGGAAAAAATAAAACCAGTATACACCATCGACTACATCAACCTGAACACAAAGGCCATCTTGAAACCACGTCCACACCTCAGTGTTTCCGAGTCGGAGCAGTGGCACGTACATCGCATCGTTTTCATACGCGTGCATGTCGTTTTGGGATGCGGTAACGCACGAGGAGGTTGGGTATGCCATCGAGCACCATCAGAAAATAAAATGTGTGGCCTTGTCAGCAAACCACGACCTTGTCGCGGTAGGCGAAAATTCCACTGTCACGCACTGGAGTCTGCGCGATGTTCTTCCCGCTCACTACTGTGACCGCAATGTATGTGTGCCTCTCCATGTAACATTATAGCTGTCCTCGTCACAACCCAAAAGGTTGCCTCAAATCTCCGAAAGCGTCTTATGAACCTTGAACAGCGTTTCGAGGCTCAATTCACGTCTGTCTGCAATAAGCTCCGGGTTGCCACTCTCAGTAAACTTGCCCTCCGAAAGTTTTCAGTTTCCAGAAAAATGAACGCGCTAGCTACAGTACGCGAGGAGCCTGACGAGTTCCCCGATGTACGCGAATAAAATATCACTGGCACAATTAATTGCTACCCGTTCTTGAGGTATTATAAGTGGATGTAGGGTTCGGTCGTCGCACTAAATTCAACGCCAGATACTTGTCCAGCAAGTTGATGAACGCATCAACGGCATCATCGTCCATCTTTACCAACGAGGCTCGGGTAGCATCAGACATGCACAGAGATCCCGGGACGGCTTTGACACGGTGCCGATCATGCGATCGACCTTGATATTCTCGAATTCACCGCGTTCACAAAAAGATATCCGAGCCTTCTCCTTTTGATCATCTTGACGTCGTATTAACCTTTGACTTGCCTCATGACTCATGAGTGAGAACATTTGACTATTGAAACACATAAAAAGTGCATCTGGTTGATCAGATATTTAACCCCGAATGATAGGAGGCTCTGAGGACTAGAACCGTTGCGTTAAGGATCTGAGATGCAACCAGTTCGTAGTGACCTGCACACTCCCGACGGATAAAGGCGTGATGTTATTCTCAGAGGCATAAGTCCAAAGCATGTGTGTTCATTTTCTGAATCAACTTGGGTGGAGCTCTTACAACTTTGATGATCAAAGGACAATTGAACGCAGGTCTCTGAGAACGGGCTACTTACCAGTGAAAACAAGCACAAGGACCACACACGAGGAAGACTGCAGTGTGTACCCTCTCGCACTTCAAGGTCTCATGGTCTTCCATGCCGTTGACTGGGATCGGCAATTGCAGCTGTCGAAACACAGGTTACTTCAACTTATTCTTCTCATTGGCTCATGTTTATTTGGTGGCGCCATATCTCCGAGTATAGATGAACGGTATCAGTTCCTAAGGACTGTAACATGGTTTCCAGTTGGATACGAAGGTGGATAGCATGAGGAGACCTGGTCTAGAGCTAGGAGAAGAGGGGTGCATCTGATGCGGAAGGCCAGCAACATTGATCGAAGGTACGAAGGGACCGACCTAGGTAGTCTTAGATCTCATGCCAGTGTGGAACGGCGCAGAAAACACCCATTTCTTACGCTAAATCTAGATCTGCATGCGGTGGGATGGGGAAAGGACGGGCCGAAGCGACGTCTTAGAAAAAGTGTTCGAAAATTTGCACGACCCAGCTGAGGCTAAGGTCGTGTAAACAATCTCGAGGGCCTGGTCCATGGCGCGTCTGTCTTTTGTATCACACTTCCAGAATGGACTGGTTCTGCAATACATAGGAGTTGACTGTGAAACCATTTTCTGTGAGGACTATAAATTTGTCTACGAACCTGGTTGACCGAAGCGACATAGGGGACAACAGTCACTACTCCACTAGCGGGCAGGCTGTAGGTAACGAAGGAGGGAGCACAACAAGTAATCAGTTTTGATATTACTTCCGGTTGACAACTTGTGTGATCGGTGCCAATTTGAAGGGTACAGAAAACGACTCGAGCTTCCCTGAATACCCCAAGGTCAATTGTAATATGGACCAGAACGGCATGCAACTCTTCGAATGGTTTGTGATGTGCAGCAGAGAGCTATCAGACTGGATTGTGAACAATATTGGCTCATGGCTAATATGAGTAGCGAGGATGGCCTACAACCAAGAGATTTTTCAGTTAGTGTGGCGTACTGATAAGGATAAGGTCGAACCTCATTGTGATCTCGATGCCGGTGTTATTGGTATTTGAAGTGCTTATTGAGAGAATATCCGAACCGACCGCACAAGATGCAGTTGAGCGAAGTCAGGCTGAGTCAATCCGGACAATTGGCGCAATTCGTGAGACAAGGTGGTGGCTCTCGCCCGGATTAACTATCAGCAACGCACAAGCAGAAAGTGGAACTTGAAGCTTAAAGGACGGAAGATGTCTGACCAGGCCGAGGGAGTGAGTGGGATGAAGATCACCTTTGCACATGCTGAGATCTATGTTTGAAGTGGGTTAGCGTGTCGTGCCACGCATGATGTGGGGAGACCAAAAGACATACAGGCGAGAAGATCGGGATGGTTGCGTGCACACGTCAGCTTCCTAATGGGGGCAGTGAAGCTGGTACTTAGATGAACGAGTGTGATGCAGAAAGCAAACAAATCGGACGCTAATTGCACACTACTTGGATCACGCAGTGAATATGAAGTATGAAGAAGAGGTGTAGAGCATAGAGACGGGCGGCGGCGATGGTTGAATATTCGGAAATTCTTTGTTCTGGTCTCAAAGAATAGTCAGAGTATCAGGAGGTGGATAGAAAGTTACATCACCGAGCTAGAAGAGTAAGCCACGTATATCGTGAGGCAAAAGGGCGGTACAGCCTGCTGGTCGAACTTGAACTTCGAAACTTCAATGATAGTAAATTCCAATGAGAGCCAGGGAATGCCCCCGGAAAAGAAGGTCCTGCCAGTGCGCACCCGTTTGAGGTGGATAAAGGCAACACAATCGCCAAATCTGCGGGAGAAAAAACCTTGTCGGTCTGGACAGTGGTGGCAGCAACTGTTAGGAACACAAATGGAGCTGATATTATGATGCTGAGCAGTCTCGGCAGCGTTCAGATTGGCAGTCTGAACCGTCCTCTTCTCAATAACCTATCATCGTAAAAGTGGTCCTTGGTGAAGTGCGCTTTTTCTGTTGTCCAACAACGTATGAGGAATGGTCCATCCCAGGTGTCTGCAGCTCTACACGGTCCAAAGAGCAACAAGATTATAAATACACACAAGTAAAACACCACAAGCACAATTACCGAATCGACTCGTATGGTATTATCCTCGTATAAAAGGATGCACGAGTGCCTCCTTTGGCATCCGTCGTACCGGGTCCAACGCCAGACACTTGTCCAGCAAGTCGATAAACGACACCAACAGTTTCATCTCGTCGTCCTTCATCTTCACCGACGAGGGTGGCATCAGCCGAGCACGGAGATCCCGCGACGCTTTTGGAATGTGGACGTTGCGCACAACGTTCTGAAACGAGGGTCAGGTGACGTCGTGACACGGATCAGAGTTGTACTCACAGCGCCTGTGACGCGATCAGTTTCGATACTCTCGAACCCACCATGTTCGTCAAAGAACATGTCCCCAAACTTGGCCTTTTTGATCATCTTGGTGTTGAATCGACCTTTGAGTTCCATCATGAGTAACAGCATTTGGTTATTTGAATGGCTGGGGAAAAGGATTTTCTCGGTGTACAACTCATAAAGGGTGCATCCGATCGACCAAATATCCAGCGCTGGGTCATAGGGTACTGCGAGGACTAGAACCGTTCCGTTAGATCTGACTCAACCAATTTGCGGCGACATACTGATTTCAGGGGCTGGATAGAACCGACTGACTAGATAGGGCGTAATTTCATTCTCGGAGGCATCAGAAGCAGAACCCATGTCACACAACTTCAATAAAGTCTTTTGCTCGTTTACCTATTCGAGTCATTGGCATACTAACAAGTCAACTCCTGGTAGAACCCATTAATATATTGTCAGGTATGATGTCCGCGTGCATGATATTCGTTTTCTTGAGTAAACCCAGAGCGAGGAACAACTGGTGAGCACAGGCCCTTACGGCCTTGATGTTCAAGCCAACATCTTTGCCAAAACGTTAGACGAAGTCCCTGAGATTCATGCTACATCAATTGTTATGAATGGCAATAAAGAATGACGGAGACTGCTTAACACACCTCATCGATTCAAACACAAGGCAAAGGTGCCCACGATGTTTCGAATATTCGTTCCAAGCAAACAATATGCTTTTTATCGTCCGGGTCTGCTTGCCTTAACCTATTAAGGATCTGAACTTCTTTCAATCCGGCACGGTACTTAATCGCACCATCAGCACCTCATACAGAGAAACAGGTAAGAAACACGAACATGGACTCTTGACACTTGGTGATCTTAATTGCGACCTCTTTGCTACCCTCGCCAGCGTCTTGAAGCACACGGGCTCTAACGACATTGGCAAACACTCCCTTTCCGAGAGACGAGAAGACTTGGTAACGACCACCGTCGAGTTGCTCACCGAGAATGACTCGATAATAGCCCTCTGGGTCTGCAGCAGAATCGAGCGTTGTCGTGATCAGTGCTGGAGCGGCCGGTTGCTGCAACAGTTCCACCAACACGATAAAAAAGGATAATACAAAAAACAACATACGACGATCTTTACGTTTTTCCACTTTTTTCATTCTCTCCGATGTTGCAACGGCAAACATGTCGTCGACGTCCTCCTCATCTTCGTCTCCCACCTCTTCGACGTCGACTGCCATCTGTTCACCATTATATGCGCGCATACGTGCATCTTCGCGACGGTCCAAGCTAGGATCGTAATCAGCAGCAGAGATCCGTTCACCAGTCCCATCGTGTGCCTGAGCGTCCGTGCGTGCGTTACCCTCATCTTCATCCTTTGCTAGTCCAAACGCATCCGGCTTGGATGCTGGCGACGCCGAACCACGCTTGCCTTGTGACGCCACACGGAAAAACCACCCATCAGCAAACGTACTGCATCGAGACCCATTACTCACCTATCGATCCATCTTGCATCCTCGTCCCCGACTCTCCCGGTGTCATACAGTCGACCGCCCTGTGGGCCTGAGATGGAAATCAGAAATGGAGGAGACAGGCTGACACTGCTTGGTGGGCCCGGGCTTGGGCTGACGGTTTGCATCTCGCTCGCGATCCCGGCATACTTTACGAGGACACCCTGTCTGCGGGCACGGCGTGCTGCACAGGAGGCCTCCTCGGATATGTCGACGTCAATCTTGAGCTCGAGCTCCATCTTAGGTTTGGGTTCGGAAGATGGTTGGGGTGGCTTTATCCGAAGTTCCATCCGACGTTACCTTGTAGGCATTGGGGAAGGCGGACGCGGTGATATCCTTGGAAAATACACATGAACGATGTCCAATGCACGACAACGACATGCACTTACCCCCCCTTCCTCCTTATTTGAGTCCAGTTTTTGTGACGGTTGCGGTGGTGGTGGACGTCCGTTGAGACGGCACTGGCAAGCGGTCGATCGGCGGCACCAGGCGAGCGGTGCCATTCGTCTCCCCGGAGATGCTCCCTGTCTCAGTCCCTGCTGTACTCACGACACCTGTCTCTGCCCCTGCCCCTGTCCATCCCGCCATCCCCGCCCTTCATCTCTTCCCCTTTGTCGTATGTGGTGGTGTCCCTCCCAGGATCGCTCCGCGCCTGCGGATACGTTGGTCATGGTTTGCTCGAGCAGAACAATTTGGTTAACTGGGCGCTGCACGATGGGGTAATGAAAAGCGGAAATGTATGAGAAGGAGCCAATGGAAAAAAACAAGCTAAGTGGTGTTGGCATACGCTGCTGCAGTGGAAGACGGAACAAACCCACCGCTCACCGGAAATACACCTTGCCTCTTCAGGGCAGAGATCTCATTCTTATTCGTGGGAAGACACCACCCCCAACTTGAAACACCAACCGAGTTTACATGCAGCTCCAACTTGAGCGTATCGACGGTTCGTCCCCCGCATCTTGGTTGGGTTACCAGACTGCGCCACAGGCCACACGAAGCACCGCTCTGATGACTTCTTTTCTTTCTTATAGTCCAGAGTTTTCCCAATCTACACGTCCGCAGCTACTATTGCACGAAGCCAGTCTAGTTGGATTGCGACCCCGTGCGTCTTTCGAATTCATGTTCGCAAATCAGGTCATATAACGGGTTGTACCTCCCCGGGGCCACAGTGATGCCATCGTGATTTTATTCGCGACCCACCTTCAAAACACCAATCTTCTTGGCACGCCCACAGTGAGTCACATTTCACCTCGCATCGCTGCCATTGAGCGCTTAGCGCTCATGATAGGTCCACGGCAACTCCACCGTTCAGTGCACTGAGGTCGATGCTGCCATTTGCCTCACGCGTTCAGGGCTCTGGCGCACATCAAAGTGTATCAAGGTGCAGAAAAACCAGTGTTACACACTGACGCGGCGAAGAACTCGTCTGAGATTGGCGAGGACAGGCTTACCGGTGTCGTTGGACTCCCCCCCCACAGATAGCTCTGCCGTGCAAGCTTGCTTTGCTTGTGACGCGGACAGAAAACGCATCTCTGCGTTGCACGGAGTGGCTAATGCTGCCGAGGAAACCTGGAATGAGGGTAGAGGTCGCAACGTTACCATCGTCTGGACCAGTCCGAAGACCAATCTCACCATCTTCACCTCTACGCGTCCAGAACTCCTGGAAGGCATAGAAGAGTTCATCTCCATGGGCAGAGCCAACGGTTTCGGTAACGCTATGCCTGCTGTAGGTGAGTAATGCGAAGCACTTATTGACATCGATTTCATATATTGGTGGTCCTTTGTCATAGTACAACATACTCTATGACCGTACGTGCACCTCTATGATGACGACTATCTTAATCATATCTTCGAACACAGCCGAAGTGGCGCCGGTCGTGGTCAACAACCCGGTGGGGATAGTCATACTGCCTCTCAATGTCACGTACACCACCATCGTCAACGACATTCAAGCACGTCCCTCTGGGACTTCTACCAACCTGAGAGCGATGGTATCCTCTGTCATCATGTTTTTCACCAGGAAGTACCGACAATTGTTCGGTTTGCGGGGCCCTGCGTTCGCTCCAGGCTGGCTTCTTTATGACACCGAACTGAATCAATTTGTCTCCTAATCCGCCCGTATGACCTGCACAACCAGAGTTTTCCGAGGCCTGACCCTTGAAAGGTAATGTCTGGCGTGTAACACGGCCGCCCCCGACTTAAAGCTAAGGTTCCCACTCAAATGCCAAGTCAGAATGATAGAAAGGGCAATGTCTGGGATGATCATAAGAAGAGGGCTTGACTTGCCTATGGGCATTCCTCACAGTCTTTCAGGAGGAGAAACGTGCTGCATCAGTGAGCTTTGAGTCGAGTACTGTTCTCACTCATCCGATGATTATCTGGGGGATGGAGTGAGGTTATGTCTTAAGTGTGCAACTGGATCGCCTGCGGAAACGACCTCCCGTCTGGGTGAGCCTGCGGTTCTTTCCTGCGCAGCGTTCTTCCTGCAATCACCACCCTTTCTCCCATCTCTCACTAATCCCGCAGAGCCTGCTTTATTTATGGGCGGTGACACAGCATCATCGAGAATCGGATCTGGTAGGTTGCATTTCATACACCAGGACGTAAAGGACGTGTCTGCCGGGCCAACTACTGCTAGCCAGCCTGATGATACTTTTCGATGCCAATATCAGGACTACCATCTTGAATGCCTATGGGGCTGAAGTGCTCACCTTTGTGTCGAATATACAGAAACAGCAAGTCTGAGACCCGATGAATTATTACACAACCTACCTTGGTGCACTGGGATTTGAGTCATCCTTGATCATTGCTGAGTGCTGAGCGCTGATGGCTCTTCTAAGATTCCGAATTTCAAATCAATATAGGTACGAGCAACAGTACCAGTATGGAAAAGGACCCATTCAAGTCTGTCGTCCTGGGTACTTCATTGTAGTAACGCGGTATCGGATATACAGTACAGGACCAGCTGGCACGTACGCTTGCTGATGGCTGACTTCACAATTTTCACGCAGCGGATACAGCTAACCTTCCTTGATGGCACATGCACAGCCAAAAAGTGTGAAAGCAGCCACCCTGACTAGCTGTGAAACCAATCCATGTCTGCCGTTCAAAACCTCCGATTCTGATGCTGATTAGGCTAGGCAACAAATGAGCTCAATTCCATCGGGGCCGGTTGTCAAGCCAGAGAAGTACCATCAAGTGCTTGATAAGACTGTGGATATATTATCGGTGAATTTATAAACCCAAAACTCAAACAGAGTAGTTCCCATAGCCCTCTATCACACTCCTCACCACGCATCAAATTACACTCGTCAAGACCATGTCCTCTGATTTACAGTCCATCATTGTGGCCATTCAGCAAAATAACTATGCTTCTCGTGCGTGGCAGTAGGTCTACTTCGTGTTAATCAACCAATCTCACTATTTGCAGTCGCAATCCTGATTGCTGTCGGATATGATTACAGTCAGTCTGCGGTTCTGTTTTTCTGTCAGCCGCAAACTGACCGTTGCCAGTCCTTGTCCTTCCAAAAGAGGTACTGCGAACTTTGCTCCATCACAGACGAAGCTATTACTGACTGATCACTGAAGATAGAGTACATCTGGGTAGGTGCATAGAAATTTCCTGAGCTGGCGCAGTCCTGAAAAGAATGCAGAATAAGCAATGGTCTTGGGTTATGATCATGTTTCTTCTTGCACGTACCTGATTCCGGTGTACTTGGCTCTATGACATCTTCTAAGATTCTGATAGGTTCGTTATTGTGGCCTATACAATGTGGCGTAAGTGTATGGCCGTTGAAATGTACATAGTGCATACTAACCTCGACCATACACTAGGTATATTACCCTAGGTGAGTTCGCATCGCAGTGTAAATTTCATCGTGCTTTGACGAATGCAAAGTAGGGAGTAGTTTCATGCCTGATCCGAAGGTATATTCCCAAGCTATCAGTAACTAATCAATGTTCATAATTCCTATGTGCCCTTAGGTGTGCGTATTGTGCTAACCATCATTATCATGCATCCAATGGTTCTGTCTAATACTGGTGAAATAGTTGTGAGTATTGACTTCAAGTATTTCACTTGCTTTATATTGGTATGGATTTCAAGGCAATATAACAAGGTATGTCGATCTTTGGACATACACCCTCTTTGTCGGTGCAGCCAATTGTGAGTAGCATTCTGGTTATTCTGGCTGAGAAATGACTCGTTCGACAAACACAGTTGTTATGATCCTACGTGTATGGGCAATGTACAACCAATCAAGATTAATTCTCGTCTTACTTCTTGCAATGTTTTTCATCGTGATCGTCGCCGCTGTGGTAACTGCTGCTATCAATACCAGCCTGAAGAAAAATTACTGTATGTACAGCCGCTGACTTGGTGAATGCATGCCACACTAATGGGTGGTCAGGGGTCGCTGCTCAAGTACTGGAATATTCGCTTTGCACAGGCCAAAACATACTCCCTGTGTTGCCTTATATAGGTAACGTTTCGCAAATGACCTTGGGTGCGATGTTGTGCACGCTGGGTGTTGCTCAGTTCATAAGGCAGTCGCTTCAAATGTACCGTGTCACGAAACAGTGGCAACTCAACCGGTACATAAACCTGCTTGTTGAGCAGGGCATCCTCTACTTCCTGGGGTACGTATGTTCAACCCTACTTTGTAAATCTAAGAATACGCTGATGATACCATACCATAACTGAACCTTTTACATCACAGAATCCTTTTGTTGAACATCCTCGCCACACTTTTCGACGCTGGATATACTTCGGACGGCTGGAAACTCATACTATTGGGCTTCATGGAATATGTTCCCGTGTACACTCTCACTCCTCGATTCATTGTCAGCATCAGGGAGATGTATGCGCATGATGTTCAAGGAAGACGTGGCGGAGGGATTGACAGTGGGTTTGGTCTGCCCACGTTGTCATTATCTAGTCGTGGTGTCGCTGGAGGACCAGTGGTGTTTGCAGCTGGTGTGCAGAGCGAGGCTGCAGAGAACGTAGAGGCGGAGAATGTCAATGGGCAGAATCAGGTGACTCAGGTCACGGGGGATGTTGAGTTGGTCTCAAGGGAGGTCGAGTCTGCTCAGCAGGTGTAGTTCAAGTAAAGCAAGGGTACCCGCCTGTCATTCATTCCCAATTCTTCTCGGGTGCTAATAGGTCCATTGAATGACTTGATATTCCGTCCATTTGATACATAATATATGAGACTACTACTACCCATCTTAGACAACGTCAGGACGGGCGTTGGTAGTGGCCACAACCAAGCGCAGGCCTTTGGAGATGAGCGACACAACGGGGAGGTGCACACAAGCACCGAGATCACGGGGTGAAGAAGACACATGGCGCAGTATAAAAGGTTGCTGTGGAACGATATCACGTCCTCGTTCTTGAATCTGACAATCACACTCACGAAATTGCCTCGATTACTGGCACAAAGAGGAGGTAATCCAGCTGAAAGCATGGTCGAAAGGACGGCACTGACCGGGAAGACAGGAATAAGAGTGGCATCGGGTCCAGTAATGATGAAAAAGAGTAAGCCTGAGATTGGCCAAAGCGATATGGCCAACGTGAGGTGACAATACTGACGAGGACCTTGAATTAAAACAGGCCCCCCCCAGAGAAGATAATCAAACTCAGAATTAGAGAAAACACACTGACCATTGTCAGCACTGCTGATGTGGCGCGTGTCATAGCTGATGGATATACAGGAAAAATCCAAGTCTGTGGGACGGACGAGGGCCATGCCAGAGTGTTTGATGTGAAGAGTCGTCGGCGAGAAATCGTGGCCGAGCTGAGTGGACACGAAGGGAGATTACTTGTCATTGCCAGTGGCATATCGCGGGACGGGTCAAAAATCGCAATGGGGTCGTGAGACGACATTGTTCACATTTGGTCAGGCACAAATGGCAAGGAACTCCACAGACTGGATCGTGGCTTCCTAGTGACCCAGGTAAATTTTTTACTATATGGGCAGCTACAGGCAACTGATGCCGTTCAGCAGAGTCTGTCAAGATACATGAATGCGAACGTGGTCGTCTACTCGCAAATTTCAAGATTTGGGCTAGACCTTCTCAAAACCAATCCATCGCGTGGCACCATGACAGCATCCATCTCTTTGTTCTCTCTTGGGATGGTCACATTTATCATTTGGATGTATCGACCGGGAGTACGCTTTCGAGATGGCAAATCCACAGAGGCCGTGGACTCGGAATTGCCTTGGCGAACGGTAGCACAGTACATCGCATCCTTTTCAGACACATACATGTCATTTTGGGATGCAGTCATGCACGAAGAGATTCGGTACTCTACAATTGAGGACAGCCAGAAGTAAAGGGCGCGGCCTTGTCAGCAAATCACGACCTAGTTGTGACAGGCGAAAACACTACTCTGACGCTTTGGAGTCTGCGTGATGTTCTTCCCGGTCACTACTATAACCACAATGTATGTGTGCCCCTCCATGTAGCATTATGGCCGTTCTCACAATCCAAAAGGCTGTCCCAAATTTCCGCGAGCGTCTCACGAACCTTAGGCAACGTTTCGAGCCTCAATTCATGTCTGTCCGCAATAAGCTCCGGATTGCCACTCTCAGTGAACTTACTCTGAGTCTCTGGAAGCTTTCAGTTTCCAGAAAAACGAACGTGCTAGTCACAGTACGCGAGGAGCTTGACAAGCTTCCTGATGTGCGCAAGTACAATACCACTACCATGATTAATCGCTACCCGTACTTATGGTATTGTAAATGGATGTAGGAATCGGTCGTTGTACCGGGTCCAATGCCAGACGCTTGTCCAGCAAGTTGATGAACACATCAACAATTTCATCGTTCACCTTCACTGACGAGGCTCAGGTAGCATCAGATGTGCACGGAGATCTCAAGACAACTTTGACATGCCGACCATGCAATTAATCTTGCTCTCGAATTCACTGCGTCCATAAAATGTCTTGGAACTTGTTTGATTAGTATCTTGGTGCTGTATGGATCTTTGACCCCCATCATGAGTAAGAACGTTTGATTATGGGAGCACGTAAAAAGTGCATCTGACCAACCAGATGTTAACCCCAAATCACAGGAGGTTCCAAGGACCAGAACTGTTGTGTCTCGGAAGTATGAGTCAAGGGTCATCAACGTACTGACACACGTTGAACAACCCATCGTAGAACGTACCAATGCATCGATGACAGCGTATATCGCGTCTATTTCTTGAATAAACTTGGGGGAACTCATAACTTTGATGATCAAAGGATAATTAAAAACAGGTGAGAACAAGTTGGTACCAGTGAAAACGAGCCCAAGGATCACATACGAAGAAGACTGTACCATCTCGCCCCTCAAGGTCTCAGGTTTATGCTATTGACTGGGGTGAACAATTACAGCTATCGAAAAATAGGTTGTTCCAACTCACCCTTCTCATTAGCTCGTGTCGATTTAGTGACGCCAAAGCTCCAAGCATGGATGAATGGTACCAGTTCCTAAGGACTGTAACTTGAACCCTATCTCTAGTTGGATACGAAGGTGAGCCGATTAGAGTTAGAAGAAACCTAGAGGTGAATCCGATGCGGAAGGCCGACAAGATTGAACATAGGTACGAAGGGAGCCTGAAATACAGGCCCAGGTAGTCCTAGATCCTGTGATCCCTATGAGGAAAAGCGCAGAAAACACCCGTTCTCTCAATCCAGACCTGTATGTGATGGAGTTTGGAAAGGCCGGGTCGAGGTGATGTCCTAGAAAAAATAACTGAGAGTTTACACATAGACCCAGCCAAGGCTACGGCCCTGTCAACAATCGGGAGAGCTCGACCTATGTTGCGTCTGACTTTTGTATCACACTTACAAAATAAACTTGTATAGAAAGATTTGGCTGTGAGAACTCGACATTATTTTCTGTGAGAGCTATAAATCCGTCACGTTCTACGGACCTGGTTGATTGGAGCAACATAGGGGACAATAGTCACCACTCTGCTAGCGGGCAGGCCGTGGGTAATGAACGAGGGGCGCAACCAGTAATCGGTTTTGAAATTACCCGCGGTTGACAACCCGTATGATCAGTGTCAATTTGAAGGGTACAGAAAGCGACTCAAGCTTCCCTTGAATACCAGAGGCCGATGGTATGATAGACCTGAACGGCATGCAACTCTTCAAGTGGTTTGTAATGTGCAGCAGAGTAGAACCTTGAGTTTTGAATAATACAGAGCCATCAGACTGGTGTTGTGAATGATCTTGGCTCATGATCAACGTGAATATCGAGGATGGCCCATAACCAAGTGATTTTCAACCAGTAGAATGAGGCATAGTAAGAATGAGGCCAAACCTCATTGTGATCTTGATTACAGTGCTATTGGTATTTGAAGTGCTTGTTGAAAGGTATATCCTAACCAACCGCATGAGGTACTGCTGAACGAAATCAACGTCAGGTCAAATTAATCCAGACAATTCGCACAATTCGCAGGCAGACGCACGGTAAGGTGGTGGCTCTCTTCCAGATTCACTACCAGCAGGGCATGAGCAGGACATTGAACTTGAAGGAACGGAGGATGTTTGACTAGGCCAAAGGGATAGCCGAAATGAGATCACCTTTACAAAATGATGCGATCTACAGAGTAGGTCCGAGTCAGCATATCATGCAGCACATGATGTGGGCACACGGGAGGATACACCAGCGGTAAGACCGGGATGGCTATGTGCACACGTCAACTTCCCAATGGCTTGGAGCAGTGAAGCTGGCAAATGAATGTATGATGCAGGAGGCAAACAAATTGGACACTAATTGTACACTATTCGGATCATGTAGTGAATGTAAAGCATGCAAAAGAGTTGCATAGTATCACGTGTGTGGGTGGGTGACAGTGATGCCAGTGGTTGAATATTCGGAAACTCCTTATTCTGGTCTCGGAGAATAAGCAGAGTGTCAGGTGGATGGAAAGTTGCATCACCGAGAAGGACAAGCCATGATGTGTGTCGTGAGGCAAAAAGATATTACAACTTGCGTCCTTAGTGGCATGTTTTCAATATTGCGTCGACTCAGACTATCAGCACGAAGAGGTAACCAAGCGGGAATAATCGGCAAAAGGATCGAGGATTCAAAAGTCATGAATATACACCCAGTGAGACACTACTGCGAGATTAATCATACACATACGGTATACCATAATAAAAACACGTGCACTAGTAGTGCCTCTTTGGACGTTACGTCGCAGTGGCTCTCAATGCAAGACACTTGTCCAACACATTGATAAACGACATTAGATGAGGTTTGCGGGCCCTGGGATAGCTTCGAAGTGTGAGCTTCGCGCACGAACTGAAGTTCTGGAAAAAAGTCAGATGACATCGCTGATCAGTTGGACTACTCACGGCGCTAGTTACGGCGCAGTCAGTCTCGAAGCACTCGAACTCACCATATTTGCCAAAGAACATACCACCAAGTTTGGTTCTCTCAATGTCGAATCCACCCATCGTCCTTGGAGCCTGAGAGCATTCAGTCATTTGAATGGCACACCGGGGAAAGGAGTTTTGTGGGCCTGGAATGCTAAAGGACTCTTGTGAAACGACAACATGAGGTTCCTTGCCTTTGACTCACACTTTGATCTGTTGGGCATGTTTTCCAAGTTGCAGAGTACCGGCACGAAAAGGGAGTAAGTCAGCAGAGAACGTGATCGAAGGACGGCGCTGATGACAGAGAAGCTTCAATGAGAGTAGCACCAGGTCCGGTAATGATCTGAAAAAGCAAATCCGAGATGCGGCCTAGATGAGGCGATGGCGAATCAATACTGATTTATAAGGCACCCCTGGCAAAGGTGGTTGAAATCGAAATTGAGGGCCCAGGGGAGATGCGGTCAATTGCCATCACGGCAGATTGGAAACATGTCTTAGCTGGTGGATACGCAGAAAAGATCTAATGCTTTGAGACCGAAGGTGGCGAGGACGTAGGAGTAGTAATGGACATGTGGGGTTGGGGTCAACGACATCGCGGTGTCACAAGATGGGAAGTGGCTGGTGGCTGGGATGGGTACGCAAGATGAGACTCGTGACCAGCCGTCTAACGCAAGATTGTTTGATACAAAAAGTCACACGAAGGGAGTCGGATGCGTTTTTTTTTTAAATCACGATGGAGTCGTGGGAGATTGCTCACGTGTGTGGTCACTCCCGCTCAGACTGGGCAACCAAAGTGAAAAATTCACTGCATGCACAAGTCACAACTTTGGCAACCGGAGGTTCGAGTCTCAAGATATACGAATGCAAAAATGGCCAACTGCTCACCGATCTCGTCAGTTCATATTGCAAAGATCTATTGTGTGGCACCATGACAGCAGGTATCTCTTCAGACTTCCACGCTCACCATCTGGGCGCGTCTACTGGAGATACGCTCTTGAGATGGGTTGTCCGACACAAAGACTATTTCCCTCGCCGTGTTGCTTTGGCAAGCGATAGCACATACACTGCATTTGTTTCAGGTTCATCCCTGTCGTTTTGGGATATCCTAGCTCGTGTGATAGCGACGACTATGTGCAGCTTTCCAGGAATATCTGCTCTTCAAGCGTGTCTAGTGATACCTTGCCAGCTCAATTTACACGCATTTCGGGACTACCACCTGTAGATGTGTTAGTAAGTCTCTACTTCGATGCGTGTTCGCACTACCACGTCCCTAGACACCCTTGATTCGTCATCATCATCTCCCATACTCCGCAGCACACCTGCACACGCTCTCAGTGACCTACTCGATGTCCAACGTGGAGCGCATCATAGGCGCAGTCAACGTCAGACGTCGGCTGGGCCAGACTTGCTTGCATTGCGGGGCACTATGGAGGCGCTCGCCAAGTGGATCGTGGGAGGTTGTTAGAGGGTCGTGTCGGCTGACCTTTGGAGTCTTCCTCTGCGAGACGGAGAGAGGCATGGACATAGAGGCATTCATGTGCTCATTGTGGCAGAGATGGCGCTATCAGTGAAAACGCGTCAGATACGGTGATGTGACCATCTGTGGGACAAGGGTGAGCTGGAATGAGGACCTGCGTTGAAGTGCTGTCGGTTCTTGGGAGGGTGAACGAATGAGTAACGACGGGACAAAAAAAACGAGAGTGAAACATGTCGAGATGAACGACCAGATGCTGTCAAAGAACGCGAAGGGACCGACACCTTGGTTGTTGTGTGCAGAAATTGATACCGTAATGCTTTGATCATCTTCGTGGGCGCTACCGTGATCATTCGACATCCAAGACCCGATCTGAAAGGTGGGGGGGTGAATGGGTGAGCACAGTAGAGGAGCAACAGGAATGGCGAGGGGAGCGGACTTGCTAGGTGGGGAACAGTGGGAGGCGGTGGGAGCAGCAAGGGAGGTAGTAACATAATGGGCGGGGAAGATACCGAGCGGAGTTGTTGGTCTGCACTTTGTCACAGTTCTAACTTTTACACGCCTTGATAATATTGACGCATCCAAAGTTCACACATAGACATGATTTTCCTTACTCCTTCCGCGTTTCTTTCGCCCTGAGCCAGCTTCCAGGTCGCCTTCAGGGTACCTTTCATGTTGTTGTAGATCTCTCCGATAGTGGCTAACATTGTCATTTGACATGGGATGCTTCACGGTCGACGCAACGAACGACCATGGCTTTACGCCCCCTTTGACTGGAACATGCGCGGTAGATCCATGTTTGGTCGTCGACATTGCCCTCGATTACCCACCGAAATGACCTCTTGTCCGGGTAAGTAATTTTCCTGCGCACTACTCTTTGTGATCATCATCCTTTCTCCCATCCCTCACTAATCCCACAAACCTTGTCTCATTTATGGGCGGCGATACAGCATCATGAAGAATTAGATCTGGCGGGTTGCATTTCATCATACATCAGGATGTAAAGAAGGACTGTCGTGATCAACCACTGCTGCCAGCGGCCAGCATGATGATGCTTCTCAGTATCAGGATTACCATGGCCATCGTGAATTCCTATAGCGCTGAAGTGTTCATCTTTGCATATCAGATAAAAACAAATCTGAGCTGAGTTGTGGGCATTCTCGGTCTGCTGAGTCATGAGGCTATCCTAGAATTAGGCTAGTCCATGAGTCAGCGGGGTGGCGCATCTCTCTTTTTTCTCCACCTTGCATCTCCGTAGTGTCGTCGTAGTCGTTCCCTATAGCACTTTTTTGCTTCCGCCCACCACTCTCAGTCATGAACAAGCATTCAAGAGATGGTAAGTCTCTCTCATCCCTGTCTGTTGCACACTCCTCTCCCAACCTGATATCGCAATGTGACGCCTGCTCAGTCGGACCCACCTGCCTGCGCAGTTCACTGTCACCCGGTTTGGGGCAGGCATGCTTCAGGCCAGAAAGCCATGCAGGCTTTCACCCATCCTCTCCCTTCTTAGCTACATATATAATTCATCATGTTCAATACCTCATTCTACAAAACTGTAGTGTTTGATATTCACGGACTAAGACTTGATGAATCACTACATAATATCTTGACACACTGGATTTGAGCCATCCTCGCTGATCACTACTGAGCGCTGATGACTCTTCCATTATTCCAAGTTCTAAATTGATATCAGGCACGAGCGACACTGTAGGTGGTTTGGTGGTAAGACGTGTTTGTTGTGCTGAGTATTTTGTCATAGCAATGCAATACCAGGAATATAGAACATGAGATCAGCTAGCACGCTTGCTGATAGCTGACTTCACGATTTTCACGCAGCGAATACAACTGACCTTCCTTAGTGGCACGTGCAAAGCCAATCAGTGCAGCCTTGTCCACAACAAGGAAGGCAGCCACCCTGGCCAGCTGTGAAATCAACACATCTCCGCCATCCAAAATTCCTGATTCTGATCCTGATCGGGTTAGACAACAGATGAGTTCAATGCCTTGAGACCGGTTGTCAAGCTAGAGAATTACCATCAAGTGCTTAATGAGGATGTGGATATTTTACTGGTGGCTTTATAAACCCATAACTCGAACAGAGTAGTTCCCATAGCTCTCTATCATACTCATCACATCTCAATCCACATCTGTCAAGACTATGTCCTCCGATTTACAGTCCATCATTGTGGCCATCCAGCAAAATAACTATGCTTCCCGTGCGTGCTAGTGGGTCTGCCCTTGCAATAGTCAATCTTACACACTATTTACAGTCGCAATCCTGACTGCTGTCGGATATGATTACAGTAAGTCCCAGGTCCTGTTTTTCTGTCAGTCACAAACTAACCATTGCCAGTCCTTGTCCTTCCTAAAGAGGTCCTGTGAACTTCACTCCATCACATATGAAGTTATCACTGACCGATCACTGAAGATAGAGTACATCTGGGTGAGTGCATAGCAACTTTCTGAGCTGATACAGTCCTGACAAGAATGCAGAATAAGAAATGGTCTTGGGTTACAATAATGTTCCTTCTTGCACGTACCTAATTTCTGGTGTGCTTGGCTCTAAGACATCTTCTAAGACACTGACAGGTCCGTTATTATGGCCTATATGATGTGGTGTGAGTGCAGTATGGTTGTTGAAATGTACATAGTGTATGCTGACCTCGACTGTGTACTAGGTATTACACCTTATGTAAGTTTGCATCACACAGTGTAAATTTATCCGTGCTTACTGGGCGAGTGCAAAAGTAGGGAGTAGTTTCATGCCCGATTCAAAGGCATGTTTCACAAACCACAGCAACTAATGGATATTCATAATTTCCATGTGCCCTTAGGTGTGCGTATTGTGCTAACCACCATCATCACGCATTCAATGGATGTGTCTAATACTAGTGAAATAGTTGTGAGTATTCACTTCAAGTATTTCACCTGCTTTATATGATTATATCTGTACATATTTCAAGGCAATTTAATGGAATATAGTTCACTTTGGACATTCGTCCTCTTTCTCGGCGCAGCAGAACGTGAGTGGCACCCTGGTTAGTAGTTACTCTGGTCGAGAAATAACTTCTTCAACAATTACAGTTCTTATGATCTTACGCGTATGGGCAATGTATAACCAATCAAGACCAATCCTCGCCTTACTTCTTGCAATGCTTTTCATCGAGATTGTCGCCACCGTGGTAGCTGCTGCTGTCTATACCAACCCGAAAAATGATTACTGTATGCACAGCCACTGACTTGGCAAATGCATAGTACACTAACAAGTGGTCAGGGGTCACCATCCAAGTACTGGAATATTCATTTTGCACGGAGAAAATTACATTTCTTGTCTGGTCTTATATAACTGGCATTTCGCAAATAACCTTGGGTGTGGTGTTGTGCATGCTAGCCATTACTCAGTTCGTGAGGCAGTCGCTTCAAATGTACCGCATCACGAAACAGTGGCGACTCAGCCGGTACATAAACCTGCTCGTCGAGCAAGGCATCCTCTACTTCCTGGGGTAAGCATGCCCAGCCCTACTTTCTAAACCTAGAAACTATTTATACACCGACAATGCCATACCACAACTAAACCTTTTATGTCACAGAATCTTTCTGTTGAACATCACCGGCATACTTTCCGTTGCTGGATATATTCCGAACACTGGCTTCCAGTCTATACTATTGGGCATCATGGAATATGTGCCCGTGTACACTCTCACCCCTCGATTCATAATCAGTATCAGGGAGATGTATGCGCATGATGTTCAAGGGAGGCGTGGCGGAGAGATCGACAGCGGGTTTGGGCTGTCTATGTTATCGTCATCCAGCCGTGGTGCTGCTGGAGGACCGATGGTATTCGCAGCTGGTGCGCAGAGCGAGGATGCAGAGAACGTAGAGGCGGATGATTTTAATGGGCAGAACCAGGTGACTCAGGTCACAGGAGACATTGAGTTGGTCCCAAGGGAGGTCGAGTCTGCTCGACAGGTGTAGTTCGAGTGAAGCAAGGGTCGTCACCAGTCATTCATTCCCAATTCTACTCGGGTAGTGATAGCGTCAATTTGATACACATACACGACTCTACTACTCTAGTACTACTCCCCATTTTTATTGTTATCTGATACATCGTATTCTCATAATTATTGGAAGCACATTAAGTCAAAATAAGTATCCAGGTAGCGAGGTAATGTGCGATCAGATGGATTCGATCCAGGTTCGTATTGGCTGGATGGAAAAGTGCTCTTGCGAACTATAGACCTCACAAATACAGCTTCCTGTCCCCACACTACTAGCAGAAATGTATCGCAGATTACTGCAGATGCCAAAGGAGAGTCAAATAGTGGCTCCGACCGATGAAAGGTATTTGCAAGTTTACCATTGTGTCTCGTGCCAAAGTGGAGGCCGAGATCCAGCTCAGGGATCCGGCGTCGAACGATCAGTGCGTCCTTGTCATGCAGGTCTTATTGTCGACCTGTGACTCGGTCCTCTCTCGCAACGTTTCACGCCCCGAGGTTCGAGTTTTGTCGAGGCGTTGAAGGAGCTGACTGCCTCTGGGAGACGACTTACGCTCGCTATACAGCTATTGTGGGGAGTCGCTGGATTCTCCGGAGAGCCTCAAGCCAAAAGACTTTTTGGTATGACATTTTTTCTTCTTCAGCGTCGCTTCAGGTACATCGGAAATGAATATCTGGGGTACGACCGTTGACTGAACTAAGATATCGCTACCAGAAAGCGATCATTGATGTTGTACCGCGTACGCAAGTGCTGCCTTCAGAAAGTAAGGATGCTGTACTCATCGAGAGAGTTCACGTCTCACATCTTCACAAGACATTGCAGGTAGCGATCTGCATCAACAGACTTGTCGTGTCCTACAGGTGTGAATGCCAGTGATTGTTCGGTCGTCGTGATTTCGATGAGGCGTTATGCAGGCAAACCTAAAGGCGACGTAGTACATCGTCTTCGGTTCGGGTACCAGTGAGCAAGATACTTGTGAACGGCCAACAGGACGGATAGGATCAGCGGCTGCGTAACCGCATTGCACATTCCATTCCACTTGGTTAGTATACATTGTCCGATCAATTTTTATACCGACACCATACTGATTCAAACGCATTTTTATCCCCATCAGTGTACAATTTTCAGCTTCACTGGGTGTTCAGCGGGGACACCATGTCGCACCGGTTGACACAGTCCAAGAAGGTATCGAAGAACGGTCCCGCCTGAAAGATGCTTAGTGACGATAAAGAGACAATGATCGAAATAGCAGACAGACCTCGAGGGATTCCATCACCATGCAGTTCTTTCCCTTGGCTCCCCAGCTATCATCGTACGAACCGTAAGCAAATAAGTGCATGACGGCTGCTCCCATGGTGTCTTCACCACGGGTCTCCAAGTCAACATGAATACGCCTACCCTTGAAGAGGTCAGGGTTGGAGACATAGGCGTTGTTAGGATGTGCGTGCGCATGCGATCATCAGCAAACCAGCTTTCAGGCTACAGGAGCCCACAGACTTACAGAGTAGCACAGACAGTGACAGACAGGGACAGACTAGCTCCAGAGTTGACAGACTGGCCCCAGAGTTGACAGGAGTTGACAGACTGGCTCTAGAGTTGACAGAATAGCTCTAGAGTTGACAGCATGTTCTGGACTAGGACAGACTGGGATAGTCTGGGAGTACTAGACTGTTTAGTTATATATTATAGCTACAAAGGCAAAAAATACTAAACCTTACCTAACATAAGTACACTACAAAATGCAATAACACTAAACCTTACCTAACATAAGTACACTACAAAACGCAATAATACTAAACCTTACCTAACATAAGTACACTACCAAACGCAATAACACTAAACCTTACCTAACATAAGTACACTACAAAATGCAATAATACTAAACCTTACCTAACATAAGTACACTACCAAACGCAATAACACTAAACCTTACCTAACATGAGTACACTACCAAATGCAATAACACTAAACCTTACCTAACATGAGTACACTACCAAATGCAATAACACTAAACCTTACCTAACATGAGTACACTACCAAACGCAATAACACTAAACCTTACCTAACATGAGTACACTACCAA
>JBBPUM010000087.1:0-34000 GCA_038094695.1 Chiua aff. virens
TGGTTGGATGAAGAACGCGGTACGCAAGCAATCGTGTGGTCGATGTGCACTACTGACGCGTCGTCCTCAATGTAAGCACGCTTCACCGCATTGTGCACCATAATAGGTGATACTTCTGTGATTGCCCATTCCTTGCATGCGCAACGAGCTGCCAGCGGAAACTCGTTTTATCGTCTCGATTTTGATGTCATCCTACTCTTTGGTCTTACAGAATTGAAGGCACAGATTAGCTGGATTGACAACGTACGTCTATTCTTCTGGGAACATATTTCTTGTATCACTTACATGCTGATCCAGGGGGTGGAGAAGAGGTACGATCCAAGCCACAGTCGGACAAACACATTCTACTGACCTGAGAACACTGACAGGAGTCCCGCTTCTGTCGTGTACGGTGACTAACTGTTTGTTTGCGCTGATGCCACGCTGGTGAATAGTGTAAACAAATTATATGTAACCACAGGTTCCGAGTCACTCACCAGTGCTTTGTGAAATGTTATGAGTTTTCAGATCCGAACGGTCACGTAATTTGTTCAGTATTGTGGGCACGAGGCTTGTATAATATTGCCAGAAAATAGTCAAGTGATAGCGGAACGTTTGATAACAGGTCATGAAGGAGGCACACTCATAGTGTGGCTGTGTTGTGCACATAAACTTTTTCCACACTCTTCAACACAACGCTGCAATTTGAAGGTAGAAGATTCCTATGTAATCCAGATCGTTGAACTTATATTCGAGCTGAGCGTGTCAGTGTTAAGGTTTACCGCATGTTCGAACACTCGACTACCCTGCACCCATGTCGATGATCACTTGCTGTAGACTGCCCTAGGAGCAGTGTTGCTAGTTGCCGCATGGCAGCCACGGTTCGTGTCCTGTGGCCGTTTGTGGCGACTTGGGTTGAATCTCAAGGTAATTCTTTGTTCATTCCAGTCCCCCTTTGCCCACTTACAGCGACTTGAGTCTAGAATAATGCCCTCCCTTCAGCCATACCCCGGCCTCTCTCGCAAGTTAGTCCTAGCTTTCGACGTCGGTACAACCTACAGCGGGGTCTCGTATTGCATACTCGATCCTGGGGAAGTCCCAAAGGTCCTCGGAGTTTCGAGGCAAGCAGGGGACAAGTCTTTGAGAGTAGATGAGGCTGATGCACCTCTCGTCCAGATACCCTGCTCAAGAGCATGTTGGAGGCGACAACAAGATACCATCTATTTTGTACTATGACCAACAGGGTGCTGTGAGGGCTGTTGGGGCCGAGGTACTTCAGCAACATATTATTGACCAAGCAGAGGAGGAGAATTGGGTCAAACTTGAATGGTGAGTTAGGAGAGCAGACGAGGTTCCTTATATTCCTTTTGTTGATACAACCGCTATCAGGTGGAAGCTTCATTTGCGAGCGAAACATCTAGCCTCGTCACACATTAAAGACGAAGACATACCACCGCTTCCAGAGGGGAAAAGTGCTGTCCAGGTCCTTGCTGATTTCATGAAATATCTCTTCACTTGCGCTCGTGACTACATCGTCGAATCTCATGCTAGCGGCCCTTCGATGTGGAGATCGCTGGAGAACAATGTTGAGTTCGTCCTCACTCATCCTAATGGATGGGAGGGGTTGCAACAACAGCAAATTCGCCGAGCTGCTGAGATCGCTGAGCTGGTCCCTAGCGGAGACGAGCACGCTAATCGAATTCATCTGCTGACGGAAGGGGAGGCGAGCCTCCACTTCTGTGTTACCCACGTCCTGGCATCGGATTCCCTATCTAGCACCCCAATTGTTGCCACTGACGACTTCGAGGAGGAACTGGTCGAGGAGTCGGAGCACCAGGGGATTATCATTATTGATGCTGGTGGCGGTACCGTCGACTTGAGTGCCTATTCCGTAAGGCTATCTGCCCCACGAGAGTTCAAAGAGATTGCACCTGCCGAATGTAAGTCATGATATGAATAGTGGAATGTGTCTTTCCCGACATATATGTTCCCATAGGTCGCCTCCAGGGATCTGTCTTTGTCACGCAAAGAGCTCGTATGTTCCTCAAAGGTATGTATCACTTGACATTTGCCAGTGGCATTTGTAATCTCATATTTTGTCATAGCTAAACTCGCCAATTCGCGATATGGGACTCCCGACATAGTCGAGCAGATGAAGGAACTCTTCGACAAGACTACGAAGCTGCGGTTCCGCGATGCTAGCGATCCACAATACATCAAATTCGGGACTGTGCGTGATAAGGACCCTCAATACGATATTCGCTCTGGCCAACTGAAATTAGCTGGGTATGCTCCTTCTCTCTTCGCACACTTACTATGTTGAAGCTTTCGCGTAGGGAGGACGTGGCGACATTCTTTGAACCCTCAGTGGAAGCCATTGCTAATGCGTTCGAGAAACAGCGACAAGCAGCGGAGAGATTGAAGTTCCAAATCAAGGTGAGCTTACCGCTACTGTTCTAGTGTTCCTCTTACTTGACGTCTACGCAGCACGCTTTCCTGGTTGGTGGTTACGCCGCCAGCGATTTCTTATATCGTCGTCTGCAACAGCACTCTGCATTTGCAGATGTGCACTTGTGTAGACCTTCCAGTCACGTGTATGTGATGCACTAACGTTACTGCACTCATGCTCAATGCTTTCTTAGCAACAAAGCTGTTGCGGATGGCGCCGTATTATCCTACATTGACCCACTCGTCACGTCACGAACATCAAGGTACACGTATGGCGTAGAATGCCTTACACCATACATTCCTGCCCTTCCTGCGCATCAAGAGAGACATCGCACGCGAGTTCTCTCACCCTCTGGGAGGTATATGTTGCCGAGCGCCTTTTCGTCCATACTGAAAAAGGCTAGTTACCAACAACTAACGTACCAAATTCTTGTCTGATTTGCTGTAGGGCGTCCAAGTTTCAGAGCAACAAGAGTTTCGGGAGTCATTTTGCAAAGACGAGACCTCGTTTTCTCAATTAACCAAGGTGGAAGTTCCGATTCTCGCCTACAGAGGGGACCTTGTTGATCCCCAGTGGACGGACGAAGAATCTGGTAAGTGCTTTGATAGCAATGAGGTAGATGGATGTCGCTGACGTGTTGGCCTAACTGCAAGCATGCTTCACCACACTTTGTAGCGTTGTTGCTGACACTTCTGCAATCGCTCGTTCCTTGCGTGCACAACAAACTACTAAGGGAGAATCCTTTTATCGCCTTGAGGTTGACGTCGTCCTGCTCTTCGGCCTCAGTGAATTTAAAGCGCAGGTCAGCTGGAATGACAAGGTGTGTCTTATTCCGTTGGAAATGAGCTCGCAATTCACGCAATGGTCCAGGGTGTGGAGAAGAGGTACGACGAAAGCAGTCTCAAACGGATGTATCCTGACCTGAGAACACACAGGAGCCCTGCTTCAATTATGTACGATGACTAACCAAGTACTGGCTGAGATGTGTAGTGTTTTGCTCGTACATATATTTCGCGAACTTTTGTGGATTTCAGCATGGGTTTCTAGAGCTAAACTGTCGCTTGTATATTTCCGCTTACCATGCGTACGGACTTGCCTCGGTTGTTGTGCGCTGATCATTGCTAACATGATTTAAATGTGAATGTCGTGAATCCTGAACGTAGAGTAATATATACTTGCTGTCTTGTTGGTGTGATGCTTGCGCCTCGTGTGGGTGTACTATTATGCGAACCCAGGATAAAAGGCAACCTTTCGATGAATCACAGAAGCCGCATGGAGGGAGCGTGGCTTAGATCCCATCGGGCTTGCATTCGTTGAGCGTGTGCCCGACTCCCCTTTTCTAGCCACAGTACTACAAGGTGGCAAGGAAGCGGCGTAGGTAATCCACCTTGCGTTAGGCGTACCTACATTCAAAAGGTTGACCTGAACTTTCGCCTTTTTCCAAGGACACGAACACTGGATATCCCCAGTTACGAATGCCAGAACGCCAGCCATACCAAGGGACCGCTCGAAAGCTAGTCTTGGCTTTTGATGTCGGCACAACGTACAGCGGCGTCTCATACAGCATTCTCGACCCAGGCGAACCACCCATCATCTCCGGTGTTACACGGTGAGTGTTGAACAGTTTGAGTATTGGTGATATTCACTTGCGGAAAGCTTTCCTGCTACAGATCATGTTGGCGGAAATTCCAAGATACCATCTATTGTGTATTATGACCAGGACGGCGTCCCTCGCGCGTTCGGTGGTGAGGCCCTCCAGGAGAGTATAATTGAGAGAGCAGAAGACGAAGAATGGATCAAGGTTGAATGGTGAGCAACTTCATGTTCTGGCCTTTGCTCGCTGTCCACTTAAATGCGTGACTCGAGGTGGAAGCTCCATCTCAGACCCAAAAGCATGTCCGGATCCAACTCTATCCGCGACCAGGACGTACCCCCACTTCCTCCAAACACGACTGCAATTCAAGTCCTGAGCGATTTCATGGCGTATCTTTTTCAATGCACAAAGACTTATTTCCAAGAGACACATGCAAGTGGGCGAGACATGTGGGAATCGTTCGAGGACAATATCGATTTCGTCCTCAGTCATCCGAACGGATGGGAAGGCCCACAACAAACGCAGATACGGCGGGCAGCAGTCCGTGCAGGATTAGTCCCGGACTCGCCCGAAGGACAAACTCGCATTCAACTCGTCACTGAAGGCGAAGCTAGTCTACACTTTTGCTTGAGTACCGACAAGACTGCTGGTTCGTTCAAGGTAGCGTTACGACTCGTGTTAGATGCATGTATCTGAAAATTCTCTCCAGGAAGATCAAGGTGTCATTATTATTGACGCCGGTGGAGGAACCATCGACGTCAGTTCTTATTACATGACAATATCACCGCCTTCACTTCAAGAAATTGCCCCCGTGGAATGTAAGCTGGATCTCAAGCCTTAAATCTTGTACTGACAAAGTGAGTTTTCAAGGCCGCTTGCAAGGCGCAGTATTCGTCACCAGACGTGCTCAAGATTTCCTGACGGGTGAGTCGAATTGACGAATCGATGTTTGAACGGTACATATCTTTTACGTAGTGAAACTTACGGGCTCAAAATTCGGGACCCCAGAAGACATCACTCAAATGACGAGCGAGTTTGACAAGACGACGAAACTTCGTTTTAGCAACTCGACAGAACCATCCTACATCCGCTTCGGAACCGTCAAAGATCGCGACCTAGCGTTCAACATCAAATCTGGACAGCTCAAACTTGCTGGGTAGGTGACTTTACTTCGTAGTGGGACCCTTGCCTGACCATTTGTGGCGTTCGCAACCCAGGACGGATGTCGCAGAACTTTTCGAACCCTCTGTAGCAGCAATAATCGCAATCGTAGAAAGTCAGCGAAAGCTAGCAACCAAGTCCATCAGTGTATGTCGACCCTAACTGCTCATAGGACGAGACTGACCGCCATCAAGTCCATCTTTCTTGTAGGGGGTTTCGCCGCGAGTGACTGGCTCTTCTCAAGGCTGCAAGAACATATCAAACCATTAAACCTCAACTTCTGTCGCCCAGACAGTCACACGTGAGCATCTTTTCGAGCTCGCCATGGCTTCCATTCACGCAGAAACTAAACCTACAGAAACAAAGCAGTTGCAGACGGCGCTATTGCCTTTTACCTCGACCACAGGGTGTCTGCACGTGTTGCCAAGTACACGTACGGCACTCGTTGCGCGATAGAATTCAACAAGAACGACGAGCAACACAAGCTTCGAGCTGCTTCCGCTGTTCCACGACCATCGGGACGCATGGTCCTTCCAAATGCTTTCAGCGCAATATTGAACAAGGTATCTTGTTCGTGGCTTGTGTTTGTCAATTTGCTGACATGTAATGACAGGGAACGACGGTGTCTGAAGTCAAAGAATTCCGGAAGGACTTTATCACAGAGTGCGCGGAGAGGACTTCCTGTGACACGATCGCTACCGAGGTTGTCTGTTACCGCGGCAATGCAAGTAATCCTCGCTGGATGGATTCAGAACCGGGTAGGTGGTCGCTCTAGTTGGTGTCAATCGTGATTAATGATGTGATCGACGCATACAGGGATGTTCTCCAACCTATGTACTGTTCATGCTGATACCTCGCAGGTCTCCAAGACGATTAGTCCTAGACGCGGTTTCGCGGGGCTACAATTCTACAGACAACAGTTCAGTATAGTATTGATGTTTGGGATGACGGAGTTGCAGGCACAAATCAGCTGGATGGAAAACGGCGAAGAGAAGCGGTATGTCCCTATACAAGCTTAAGTATATTGGGCGGTTACTGACGAATGTTTGCAAAGTGGACCTGCCACTGTAGTCTTTGATCAGATCTTAGAGGAGATCTAGGATATTTATCGTTCATGTCTTTTGTAGTCAGACCTTATGCGATGTCACTTGTTGTATTTTCTATCAGGCATTTCTTTCCTTACCTAGCGCTGGAACTGGAGGCTTAGAGCTCCGGGGCTGCTTAGGTAATTTGTACTTCTCCAGCGACCATCACCTATATACGTCGGAATGTTTCAGCTGAGCGAAGATGTGGAACCCACTCCTGATAAATTTGTCCTGTTTGGTCTTTCACTTGGATAAATCGTAGTTGCCGCTCTTGACCTTTGCTTTATCCCCAGAGTTTCACCCTATGACAAGATACTCTCTCATACGCGTTTTCGGCTCACACTTCGGTCCTTGGAGGGAAAGTATCATTCGTTGATACTTTTTCGATTGTCGTCGGTTGGAGGGGCGGTGAACAACGGAGCACAAGGCGATGACACCGAACTACCTCGGTCGTGCCACCAGCTTTATGCCATGGAATCTGCGTGCCCTCACCTCGGGGCGGATATGTCGCATGCAGATATCGAGGAGTGCGACAATAGTGCGATCGCAGTGTGCCCATGGCATCGGTACGTGCGCCATACGATATTCATCACTGGCTTTTGCTGAGATGCTGGACCATTGACAGATACGATTTCGACCTGCGAACGGGCGAAAGTGAAACTGGACTTCGCGCATGCACATACCAAGTGAAGGTCATCATGGATAAATCGGACGGGGTGGAGAAGGTTTGGGTCGAAGAGCCGGACGATGGCACCCAGTGGCGCTTGGTTGAGCTACGACCGGTCTCGGAAGGTTCTTTTTCAAAGGTTCTTCTGTTTATCAGACAACTGATAGCTTTCTGCAGAATTTGCGGACCCTCCACCAGATGTGGCGATTCCGGACCTTCCACGTATTCAATCGATCTCCCTTGAGGATGAACCGCTGATTCCCACTGATAAGACCCCTTCGACGCTCATGGAATGGGCAGTGGTCATCTTGAACACAGCCAATCCAAAGCTCAAAGTGGGGTGTCCGAATATTCTATTGCTATCATGATGTACATGCTAACCGTCCCATAGGTAGAACGTACGAAGCATGCAGTCCAGCTCTTTCGCACAGGTCAACTATCAGCGATCGGCCACAAGTCTAAAAACGTCCCCAAACCACCTCCTGTTCCACCTCGTGATGATAGCTATACGCGAAATACGGTGGATCCGAGAAAACTGGGAAAGCGAAAGAACGTGGCAGTTATGTTGCATGCTTTAGCGAATATTGAGCAATGGGCGTGAGTTACCAAGCATCCCCTACACCTTCCCTGATTAAATCGTTTTAGGATCGATCTGGCGTACGTGCGCACCAACGTCTGGAAGTTCTCGTCGTCAAATTGATGTCTCTTTCCTGTAGATGGGACATCATGGCGCGATTTGGTCCTTCTCATCCTGATATTCCCCAAGAATTCTTTTCCGACTTTTCACGGATGGCACTCGACGAATCAAAGCATTTCTCCCTCCTTGTCTCTCGACTGGCTGCTATTTCGCCTTCAACACCGTATGGAACACTCCCTGTCCATGCAGGTCTGTGGGAGTCGGCCACAGTCACCTCGCACTCACTGCGCGCTCGACTCGCCATTATTCATCTTGTTCACGAGGCACGTGGATTAGATGTCAATCCAGGGACGATCGAACGGTTCCGTCGCTCCGGGGACATGGATAGCGTTAGGGTACTTGAAATAGTCCATGCGGACGAGGTGACACATGTCACGACCGGCCACCGCTGGTTCACATGGTTATGTGAGCGACAAGGCGTGGACCCGGTCGCTACGTTTAGAGAGGAGGTAAAGCGAGGGTGGAGAGGGGAGATCAAAGGACCTTTTAATGTCGAGGCCCGTGAGACTGCGGGGTTGTCAAGACCGTTCTATGAAGACCTGAAGGGGGAACGGGATACTGTCAATCGCGAGAAAGATGAACAGGGTCAGGTTACGGACACGTATCCGTCTCTTCAAGTTGAATACGATAGAAGCTAGTCACACGGATAATCGTGGACTGCAATACAAGATGGTGCACGGATTCTGATCATTTGATACTCGAACACCGTATCAGTGACATCTTGAATGATATCAGATTGATGACAAGCAATCGCCTGTGGCCGATCAGGCGAGATTACCTTCGGAAAAACCTCGGCCGTAACATATTCGGAAGATCAAACCGCATGACGCTGGAGATAACATGACTAGCATCTGGCAGATCCTTTTCCAGTGCTAATAAAGGCGACCACAATCTACGTCCACAGTATAAAGTGAACGCCCTGCTCGTCTCCCCACTCTGGCCCGCACTCCCACAATGACTGCCTACAAGATTTTGGTCGCGTCGTACACCGACTCGATCTACACTCTTGAATTCAACCCTGAAAGCCCAACCCCCACGCTCAAATACATCTCCAAAGTCGACGTTGGCCACCATCCATCGTGGATCGAGGCGCACCCGTCCGATCGGTCGTTGATATTCGCCTGTCTGGAACAGGGACCAGACGGTCAGATCGTCGTAGTCAAGTATGACAAAAACTCAGGCGAGGGTCGAAAAGTGGAAGAAGCGACATGCTCGAGCGGGGGAGCAGATCCCTGCTCGCTGCTTGTGACAGAGGATGAGATCGTCGCTGCGAACGTGCGTTCTATTTTTCATTCGTACGTTTTCGACCTTTGTCATTCATGACGACTCGGGATTTAGTACTCTGGGGGTACCGTGGGCTCTATTCCCGTCTCTACGGCCCCACCGTACACGCGTCCTGCTGCAGTGCGGAACGTCGCAACTCCGTTCGACGCGGAACGGTCAGGTCGAAATCTGTCTCGGCAAGACGGTTCACATCCGCACCAGGCGGTCCTGAACACGCTCAACACGACAGAGCAGGAGCTCCTCGTCCCTGATCTTGGTTCCGACAAAGTATGGCGGTTCACCAAGGCGTCTGATGGGCATTGGGCCATTCGGGACTTTATCAGTGTCAAGACTGGCGGTGGACCTCGGCACGTCGCGATGCATGGTACGTGACGGCAATACCTCTCTGACACGAAACCCTGACGTGTACACGACGCAAAGGAAATACACTGTACATCCTCCTAGAGCTCACCTCCGAGCTGGCGGTGTACAAGGTCCACACTAGCGACGTCCTCACGCATGTGGCTACCTTGTCGACGCTTAAAGCCTCTCCATCACCAAGCGGGATGAACGCTGCGGAGATATTGATACCAAAGCCGAACCGCTCGTTCCCGACGGCGTACATTTACGCTTCGAATCGGGATGACCCACACCCCGATGGGGACACGATCGCCATTTTTTCATTGGAGAAGGGTGAAGGACACCCAGAACTGGTGACGGAAGTAAGGACGGGTCTGAGGCACCTTCGTGGAATGGTGTTTGGAGGGGAGGATGATAGGTGGCTCGTTGTCGGCGGTGTCGGAAGTCGGGCTGAAAGCTTAGAGGGTGGGGGCATCAAGATATACGAGCGGATAGAGGGAGGCAAGGGGTTGCGACAAGTTGCTGAACTCGACCATGATATCGGACGCCAGATGCGCGCAACTACGTTCCTATGGCTGTAGTACTATGTCGCCGAAAACACAAATGATGTATACGTAGAGATGTGTATGATGTTACTTATGTTATTATATCGCTCTCTCGAGGCCACATGAGCTCCTTGGTATCTGATCCGAGTTCTTTGACGAGATGTATTCCCCGAGAAAAGGGCCAGCTCATCTCGTCTTCGCTCCAGATCCTGCCTAGTAGGGAAGACTCGGCACTTTGACATTCTACCCGCTGTACATCTGCCTCACCAATCGAGACGTCCTCCAAAGCTCTGCGCGCCTTCAAATCGCCACTTTCAATGGTCTCCGAACCCAGAAGGAGGCTCGATCTTGATGCCTCTGCACCGAAACGGTATGCGAATGAGGTCGAAGCGAGCGAACTGCATCAGGCGTCCCAAGCAGGTGGGGATGCCGACACACCCAAAGAACTGTCCACAAAAAGGAGCTTACGATCGACTGGCCAAGTACCAGAGGAGAAGTTGATCAACATCTGAAGCGGAACTATTGTGGGAGGTCCATGTCGATGAAAATCGTCTATGTATATCTAGCCTGAGAGGATCGCGAGCGTCAGTAGGCAGATATGAAGTGAGCTACTACTCACCTTGCAACCCCAGACCGAAGACACTAGAGTCCAGTAAAGACAAGGGCAACATTTCCACTCGTCAGATGAAGGCAAGAGACGTCGTAGGTCTCATTCTGCACCCTACAGTTGGTCTACGCGCACATGATGCTACGTGTCAGGAGAACTTGGAAGCGTTGAGACAGAGCCAGGAATAAACACAGTCGGCAAAACGCGTCCCCTTGATTAGTCACTTCTCACGGAACTCATGCTTCGTTGATGCTATGTACATTTGAGTGCTCCGGGCAATTCCAACTTCTGCAAAGTTCGGAGTAGTGGAAATAACGAGACGACCCTGACTCTCAGGCTGTCAGAGCATAATCAACAGCGGCAATCTGTGAGTCCTTCAACCCTCACCACAACCCACACTGCGTGTCGCCGCGTACGTGTTATCTTCGCTGATTCTCCGAATTTTCAAAACCTCTCTTTCTCTCACTGCCGCAGTAGGTAGCAACAAATGTCGAGTGCTACATACCAAGGACATAGCGACTTTACTCCTCAACTACATCTCCTGATAGACGCGACAGATGTAGATGGTATCTCTGCGCTCGCGTTTCTGCCTGATGGGCAGCGCATAGTCGTTGGTACTCGACATGGAACAGTGAGGGTGTGGAATATCGAAAACGGGGAACAAGAAGGGAAAGCCATGGAACATGAAGACGTATGTGACGTTGCACTGACCAAAGACAGTTGCACAAGAATTATCAGTAGTGATGAAGAAGGGGGCATCAAGGTCTGGGATGTCCAGTCACACAAACTGGTCGACGAATGGACGCATGAAGGATCTTGGCCCAAACTCGCTATCTCGCCAGACAATCAATTCGTTGCCGTTGCCTCGGAAACCATTGGAATCTATACCTTGGAGGGGGAATTGGTCAAATCCATTGATGTCTCTATTTTCTCGCTTTGTTTCTCTCCCGACGGCAGCAAACTCCTTTGCGGCAATTATCATAACATCTTCATCTGTGATGCCAGGACTGGCACACTGGTCCTCGATCTACAAGGCCATCAAGATGACGTCTGGAGTCTTGTGTGGTCGCATGATGGCACCAGGATATTCTCCGGCTCACGGGACAAGACGATTCGCTGTTGGAATGCCCAGACGGGAGAGCAAATTGGACCAGCTTGGCTTGGTCACACTGATGCTATAAAATCCTCTTCCCTTTCCCCTGACGGCTCTATTCTCGCGAGTGCATCCCGGGATCAAACCATTCGTTTCTGGGATGCAACAGCCGGCCGTCCCATTGGACAACATCTTTTCCATTCGGACAAGGTCACGCTGGTTCGTTTCTCTCCCTCTGGTGAGCACGTGGCATCAACAACCCTTGACGGGAAGCTATACCTTTGGCGAGTACCTTCCTTAGATCCCATCGAGAAACAGGCAAATGCTCCTCAGTATTAATCCGGTTGGCACTCACCGTTCTTTCCAGGGTCATCACATTTCACTCCTTGACGCATCCAGCTCTACTCCTTTACCGGTACACACCGTTCAGCTGTCCACACCTGACTTCCGGCTCACACCCGCCCTACCGTGTTCTGCTCAAGAGTCCGATCGGATCCATGAGGTGAGGACCCCGAGGATTCGTTATCTAGACACTTGCCGAAACCTTTCCCATCATCTCGTCAGCTCCTACCCTTATCAGAACATTTAATGCCCCAGTTGGACTCCGTTGCACAGCCCCAAAGACCCAATGTAAAGTATGTATTCCATTACCTATTTATGACAATCGAGTTAAACTTCTTGGCTAATGTCGATGGTATTTAGCGCCGAACCCCCTCCTCCGCCGGATCTGACATCGTATATCGTTAGAAATGACGACAGGTATACTGCCGGGGGAGGTTTTGGTGACATCTACCGATGTTGGTACCTTGACGGTTCGCGGAAAGAGGTTTGGACAACGCAATTTTCTCTGTCTGGTCTTGACTCCCAGTCCAGGTCGCAGTAAAGGCTCTCAGGTTCACTTTTGCGGTAGATGAAGACGCAAAAAGTCGCACTGACAAGGTGCCTCAGCCGATCGATTGCTTAAAAGTATGATTTAGTTGCTATTATAGATGCTTCGTCGGGAGCTCGGCATCTGGAGAAGACTTGAACACAAGAATATTGTCCCGTTCCTGGGTGTCGCATATGGGTTTGGAATGCATGGTGCAATCTCGTTGGTTTCATTATGGATGCCAAACGACTCCCTCCACCGTTTTATAGCAAAGCATGACAATGACCTAGTTATATCTCACCGACTACAGCTTGTAGGTCAATCAATGTCTACTCATTCTATGCCTTCTAACCACGCATGATAGTTATTGGATATCACAAACGGGCTTCACTATTGTGAGTCATTCTCGTGGATCATCATTGTCGCCAGGGCTCGAGAGAATAATGTGTGACAGTACATTCAATCCCTGTTATTCATGGCGACCTCAACCCTGTGCGTAAAAGCTAGATCATCAGTTCCCTTTCTGAGTAAAGAACAGAACAACATTCTTCTCGACGCCGATCACTGTGCACGGTTAACCGATTTCGGATTTTCTTCCCTAGTGGGAAACATTCCAGAAGCGTTGACCTATCTCGAACGAACCACTGTACGACCAGGTGCTCTGCGTTGGACTGCACCAGAACAAATGGAACTGGAACACGGGTCTGAAAGGACAATCAAGAGTGATATATATTCGTTCGGCTGTGTTGCCCTCCAGGAATGTTTCTTGGCACCACTGCGAAATCGGTGTTTATTCTGATATTGTTCTAGACATTATCTGGCAAACAACCCTGGTCAGAATTTCGGGGAGACGCGGCCATCACTCTACGCCTTGCAAAGGGAGACAAACCCGGTCGACCGGAGTCTCGACCGATCGATAACTCGTACTGGGAGTTGATCGAGCATTGCTGGTCACCAATCAAGGAGCGACCCGCGGCAGAGACGATAGTCTCCCGTATACAAGGGTTCATAGGAAATTGCCCACCATCCCAATCCCTTCGTGACTCAGTGGTATCCTGGCTCACTGAGGGTGATTCTCATATGGATAGCTTGTCGCCATCTGAGAGTGGATCCACTCCGGGTGGACCAGGGAGCAACGCCGGCACCCACGATCATCAAAGGTATGTTTTCTTAGTGTCCTGAATACAATAGGATCGTACTGACACCAGAAACTTATGTATCAAGACCATCTCATATTCCCTTTGAGGAGTGAGTGCCCATCCTTCAGTATCTTACAGTCTCAGAAACACAACACAATCATAGAAATGACCCGACATCCTCCTCAAACGAGATTCCTCAACTACGCTCGTTGACCATATCAGAAGGTAAACCGTCCCTCGCGGATTAACGTACCCTTTGCTCAGCAATGCTTCAGCTCCTCCTAGCTCACATTCCCGATCGCCCCGACTGAAGCGGGAGTCTAGGACAACTTCTGATAATGCCACATATGACCATTATCCTCAGAAGAGAATACGCAAGTAGTGTCGCTGTCCAATGATGAATGAGGAATCCGAGTCCTGATTTCCTGTGGACATTAGTAGGCTCCATATTTGTTGTATCCGTTTCGGATAGTAATGTATCTTAAATTAAATCTCGTGATGCATGGTCATGGTGCACCACTACCACTCTGTGGTCAAGAACGATACTACTCAGCATTCGTATGAACGCGATACTAATGATAGTGTGTACTACATAGTATCAGTTCGGTGGTAACCAGCAGCTTTCGCTTTTCACACGGTCTCATTTCAAAGCTCCAGCTCTGATCCTGCGGGATTTGGTCAACTGCCAGCCTGAAAATGCGGATGAATCACCGTAAACTACGAGTCATTTGGGATTAGTGAAAGCAGCTTGGAATTACCGGGATCGGGTTACGCCACTGCTATGTGTTGCACCACTTCACCCCTCTCCAACGTGGTTATCCAGTGAGAACTCTATCGTGATGCATGATGATTGACCCCCTACTAGCAGTGATACCACTCACAGTGTGTCCAGAGGACCGATTCACATGACACTGGAGGTAACTTGACCAGCATCTGGCAGATCCTTTTCCAGAGCTAATAAAAGCTAGCATCCACCACGAACCGTGGTAGGGACACTTCCCGCGCTCGTTGACGATGGCTACTAGTTTCAAGATCTTAGTCGCATCGTTCACAGACTCGGTCTATACCCTCGAATTCAATCCTGGGGCTCCAACCCCCACACTCAAATGTATTTCTAAAGTCGTCGTCGGCCGCAGTCCAACGTGGATTGAGGCTCACCCATCCAATCGGTCATTGATATTTGCCTGCCCTAGGCTGGAAAAGGGTCAAGATGGCTAGATCGTCGTACCCAAGTACGACAGGAGCTCAGGAAAGGGCGAAAAGATAGAGGAAGCGACTTGCTCGAGTGAGGGAACAGATCCTTGCTCACTGCTCGTGACAGAGGACGAGATCGTCGTCGCAAACGTACGTTTCATTTGTCGCTCGTATGTTTTCGAGCTTCATGATGACCCGGACTTAGTACTCTGGTGGTACCGTGGCCTCCGTTCCCGTCTCCATGACGCCGCCGCACACACGTCCTGCTGCAGTATGGAAAGTCGCGCTTCCGTTCGACGCGGAACGGCCAGGCCGAAACCTGTCACGGCAAGACATTTCACATCCGCACCAGGCGATCCTGAACACGCTCAATACGACGGAGCGGGAACTCCTCGTACCTGATCTTGGTTCCGACAAAGTATGGCGATTCACCAAGGCCTCTGACGGCCATTGGGCCATTCGGGACTTTATCAGTGTCAAGACTGGCGGTGGACCTCGACACATCGCGATATACGGTACGTTACTACGATGACGCCTCAAAGCTCTGACATGAAACCCTGACTCGACCGTGTGCAAGGAACTACGCTGTACATCCTCTTGGAGCTCACCTCCGAGCTAGCAGTGTACAAGGTTCACACCGGTGACGTGCCCACGCATGTGGTCACCTTATCTACAGTCAAAGCCTCCCCGCCGCCGAGCGGGATGAACGCTGCGGAAGTATTGATACCGAAGCCGAACTGCTCATTCCCGACGGCGTACATCTACGCCTCGAATCGGGATGACCCGCACCCAGATGGGGACACGATCGCCATCTTTTCACTGGAGAAGGGTGAGGAACGTCCAGAGCTGGTGACAGAAGTACGCACGGGTCTGAGGCACCTCCGTGGAATGGCGTTTGGAGGGGAGGACGATAGGTGGCTCGTTGTTGGCGGTGTCGGAAGTCGAGCTGCAAGCCTGGAAGGTGGGGGCGTCAAGATATACGAGCGGATAGAGGGAGGGAAGGGGTTACGACAAGTTGCTAAACTCGACCATGATATCGGACGCCAGATGCGCGCGACCACATTCTTATGGCTATAATGTCATTGGAATGTATATAGGGACATATATGATGTTACTTATGCTATTATACCGCTTTCTCGAAGCCGGGCGAGCTCCTTGGTATCCAATTCGAGCTCTTTGATGAGAACATCATTAGTGTGTTCCCCGAGATCAGGACCAGCCCATCTCGTCTTCGCTTCAGATCCTTCCAAGACAGGGAAGACACCCGGCATTTTGACGTTCCACCCACTGTCTGCCTCACCAACCCAAACGTCCTCCAAAGCTCCACGTGCCTTCAGATGTTCATTCTCCACAATCTCCTCGACGCTGACGACACGACCAACTGGAACACCAGCCTTTTCTAGTACCCCCACGACTTCTTCTGGGCGTCGCACCCTCGTCCAGTCAGAGATGGCTTTCTCTATCTCTGCTTGGCGGGTGACGCGGTGTCGGTTCTCGGCATAATCGGGCCCAACGAGGTCCTCACGGCCTATCGCGTGCATCATACGTGCGTACAATGTGTTGCCGTTCGCTCCAATGATGATATATGTTGGAGTAGAGGGCGTTTTTGATGAAGGTAGACAAGGGTATGCATTTGTTGGAACGATCCCCGTCACCGTAGATCCGGACGGGCCACGAACCTGCGGAATAGATGAGCGCCACTAAGAGGACAACCCCACTTGAACCATACCTTTCCGTTGCGATCATACTCTGGGATGATGCCCTCCATTAGGTTCAACATGCTATAGACTGAATCAGCCACTTTCGCATTCCAATGAAGAATGGATTTGCCTTTCCATGATGCTGACGTCTACTGTTTGACCGCCTTTGCCTTTGGAGTTCCTTTGTCGGGACAAAAGAGCTAGAACCTGTACACGTCCAGTTGCCTGACTAAGTTGAACTTGAAGAGACTTACCGTCCCAAAGGCAGCGTGCAATCCAGCAACGGAGTCTCCCAGGCTCAAGTTTGGCCTGACAGGGAGTCCGGATAACGCGTTCGTTTCCGGATCGACGAAGCCGTTGATATACCGAAATCCTGATTCTGCTTCGCATACAGACGCATAACCAGGCTTCGAAGACCAAGGACCTGTCTGTCCATATCCGCTGACGCGGGTAAATATGAGTGATGGATTGAGTGGGCGCAGAGCCGAGGGGCCGAGTCCCCATTTCTCCAGTGCTGTGAACGAATAAGGAATAATGCATGAGCAACGTGGATTATCGAACACATCCAAGCTTGGTTCTCACTCCCTGGCTTGAAATTTTCAACGATAACGTCGCTCTTGACTGCAAGCCGTCTTACGAGCCTTTGGGGACGTGAATATACTATGCAGAGTGCTGAAACGACATATACATACGCTCTTCCCTCGTCTTGCCTAAGGTCGATCGCCACGCTCTTCTTGTTCCTTCCTAAACTCCGAAACCAAGGACTCACACCATCGACGTCGAGCTCCCTCCACACCCGCAGCGGGTCTCCAACGGAGGGTGGTTCGATCTTGATGACCTCTGCGCCAAAATGACTGTGCAAACAAGTATTGAACTAGGTCGCAGTAAAGAAGGAAGGCGGAATGATGACACACCCGAGGAGCTGCCCGCAGAAAGGACCTGCGATCAATTGACCGAGCTCTAGGACACGGAAGCCAGAGAGCGGGAGTTCCTCGATGTTTGAGGTAGAATTGGTCTGAGGAGCGGGTGTCGATGAAAATGATCTGTGTCCGAGGGATCGTAGGCGTCGGTGACTCGGTGGGCAGACATCAAGTTGTATATGACTCACCTTGCAACGCTGGCTTGGACACATACAGTTCTCCGCAGGACGTGGGCTGCGCACTGTGATCTTGAGATGAATGCGTTTCTGATAGCATGTGATAGAAGCGACATTGAATCTACTTGTCAAAGATATATCGAGAATAGCTTTATGATTGTCATGTTATGACGGCGACACAGGTTTTACTTATTCGGCCGCGTATCGTCTACGGCGACCCTACGCGTGTAGGTGGCTGACGTGCCGTCTCGAAGAACAGAGAGCAAAGTAGAGATACTGGTTAGTGGAGAATAAGAGATAGGGAGACAAGGCAAAGGACGTGTGAGGAAAGGTAATATGAGCGCCAACAACCTCATGGACAAATACTTCCCATGTACATAATAACTCGCTTCCTCCCTGTTACCTCCAAGCCGTGGTGGATTACTGTACTTGGATTACATAACGACGCTGCCACGGTGAAAGAGAACGTCGGAGAGCAAAAGGCAAAAAAAGACCCAATAGCGTAGATGACTCGATTCAAGGCATTCAGAATCAGTGAAAGAAACCTTAGTAGGGTCGGGCCGCACCGCTGCTGATTGTATCGCCCTTGGTCGGAATCATGATCATGTCCTTCGTAAGGCACAGCGTATCTTCATTTGCACCTCTTCTCACTACGCACCTCACACCAATTCAAGGCCTAACTTTCGACCCACTGCTGTAGCATCACATGCCAAGCGCCGCAAGGGAGGATAATACTCCTTGGCCACATCTCATAATAGATACGAAAACGGATGCTATCTGGGCACTAGCATACCTACCTGACGGACGACGAGTTGTCACAGGTTCTCGGAATGGAAGCATAAAAATGTGGAATATGGAAACCGGGGAGCAAGAAGGCACGACAATGGAACACGACTGGGTCGTATGGGGAATTGCGGTCACCAAAGATAACACAAGGATTATTAGTATGGATGAAGGTTCCATCAAAGTGTGGAACATGGAGTCGTGCGAACTGGTTGGCGAATGGATTCACCCAGAGTTTGGTCACAGTGGACCCCCGTTTGCCCTCTCACCGAATGATCTCATTGCGATCTGCGGGGAGGGTGTAGGAATTTACTCTCTGGAAGGACGAGTGGTCAAATTCATCTCTGATGTCATCAGTTCTTCTGTCTGTTTCTCTCCCGACGGCAGTAAACTTGCTTGTGCCGAAGAAGATATCTTTGTATACGACGTCACGACTGGTACACGTATCCTCGGTCCACTGAAAGGCCACACAAATTTGGTTTCGAAGCTGGTGTGGTCCAATGATGGCGACAGGATATTCTCTGGCTCCGACGACACGATTCGCTGTTGGAATGGCATCACAGGAGGGCAAACCGGGCCAGCTTGGTCGGGCCACACTGACTGGATATACTCCCTCTCCATCTCCCTTGATCAATCTCCTGAGATCTTAGTGAGCGCATCCGTGGACGGAACTATTCGCTTTTGGGATGCAACATCTGGTCGTCCTGTCGGCCGACATCTACAGTGCCCTGGTGTGGTTTTGATGGCTCTTTTTTCACCCTGTGGAAAGTTTATAGCATTAGCGGGAGGCAGGGAGCTACGCCTTTGGCGAGTATCATCTTCACGTACCACTGAAAACCAGGTAAATGTATATTTTGTTCAGATTAACGCTGATGCTCATCATTCACTTGCAGAAAAATTCCATCCCTCTCCTCGACGCTTCTATCTCTTTACATTTTCCACATACCCTCCCGACTGAACTGGCTCCGCCTTATTCTACGCAAGGACCCTCTCCAGAGCAAGCGTCGGCGTCTAATCTGGACGTGAGCAATCCTCATGATTACTTTTCTTGGCGTCTCTCAAGGCATCTCAAAAGTCACCTACAATGGATCATCTCGCTGCTGTGTCTCCCACACACATCCTGGGTATAATCAATCAAGAAAATACCCTGCCCGAAGGTGAACTCATCTCTGATGAACAACTGCACACTATCCTTCCAAATCTCACATTCGGGATTGAAAAACGCCAACATATATTCGAGCTTCGGCTACAACGACTGGTCTGAACACCATCTATCATTTACATACAATCATTGAACCCTTTTTCCAGGTTGATCTTGCAACTTCCAGCGGGCTACGCATCCCTCACAACCTCGTTCCCTCAAACTGCTCTTGCAGTGGGCCCTCGCAGTCTGGACTAGTAGGAAGCAAGGATTTTGCTGAGATGTTGGTGTCACTATCTTACCTCAGGCTCTTGATTGAACGAGAGCGTGTTCCTTTTTTTTCCATACCAATTGAGAGACACTCCGGCTACCGTCTGTGATTTCTCCTTGAACTTGGTCGCTCACTATCTCCCCAGGGAAACATCTGGCAACAACGTTTCAATGTCCATCATTCGCTCTGGGTCCAGTCGTAGTCCTAAGAGAAAGTGCCGGAAGACCGACAGAATCAAGGAGGAACTTTCGCGTATGCTTCGTGAGTCTCATGATGTGGAATGTATTCATTACCGACATTATGTATAGGTGAAATCGGGTTTGATTTGCCCAACGGCAGCCTCCCGTGGTCGACCCTAGAGAGCAAGTTAAAGAAGAAAGGGTATATCGTTACCAACTGGCCTCGAGGTGTTCGTCGAGATAGAGACAAAGGGGTGATTGGATTGAGTACAGAGGATACCGACAAGCTTTACCGTGCACTTTTTGTTGACGAACGACGACTCCGGTTTGTCCGGCATGAGGGTAAGTTGTCGGTGTATGCGGGTTATCATTCGGGATCGCCTAACTGGTGTTGCAGGTAGAAATGCAGTAGACGTGATACTGGCTGAGGTTTCGGGCTCTGATAGATCGGGCTCTGATAGACCGCGCGACAGTCGTCGCCCAATCGCGGAACTTGAAAGAGAACCCCGGTTTCGAGTGACGACAGCAGAAACGTTTGAGCAACGTCCTCAGAAGAGGAAGCGGGTACAGTGAGCGCGTTTCATACATATACTCATTTTGCTCTGCGGAAAATACATGTATATCTTAAACATAGTACACTGTCAGATTCTATTGGCTCCGACTCCGTACTGATGTATGGCGCATAGTGTCAAAATATGTGAGGCCTCGAGCGTCATCGATTTGATGCTTGACTCACGTCCTGTGTGCCAGTGGAACAACTACCGTCTGCGTCCTCGTTTTAAACCAATCCAGCGACATCCAGCCATCTCGGAGTTTAACTTCTTCTTGCGGCAGATCACTGGGTCCGAATGTGAAGACACCTCATGATGGAGGTATATTCTCTGAGAACGAGATCGTAACTGGCAAGTCGATCAAGAGCGGAAAGATTCATCGCCTCCGGCACCGCAAACAGCGAGACTTAGAAAGTAACCTAGGGTTCTAGAACACCGCCGAAGTACTCACTAGAAACGCTGATAGCAATGATGTCTCCTATGGAAAATGGAACAGAATTCTAATCTTGAATGAAGTTAACTCACGTCTTACCTAGTTTGGAAATGAATCAATGCTTACAGGAAGTGATACAAAAAGTCGGCAGCGCCCGGATTGGGAGCATCATTACTGGCAGCGCTGTATCGCCCTGTGCTTCCAAACCTCGTGTGGCATCTTCGTCTGCGGCTTCTGGGGCATGGTTCTCAAACCTAACTTTGGGTCTTGACAACAACGGTTTTAGATCAGTCTATGAAAACATTAGTCTGTCCTGGACAACTGTTGAAACAATGTTCAGACTTAGCTCATTGGCAGAGTATTAGCACCCGGCGGATACTAGCATATCACCTGTGGCATTCAAATAGTGATCATGGGACCACGCAGTCAGGAACCAGATGAAATACACGCCGTGACTGAGGCGGGTATCGGCTCATTACCAAGTTGCCTTGAACACATCCGCCTGCCCAGCCATCACGAAAGCTATAATATCAGCCATCTCACCCATTCCCCCAACTAGCTACCACACACCTTCAAGTCGCACCCATTCACTCGCGAAATCTTGCATCCGATCCCCGCGATAACAATCTCCATGCCGAACGTCACACACCAAGAATCTAATGGTGATGCACCTCAGCTACATCTCGAAATAGACTCTACAGACAATGAACGGATTTCAGCGCTTGCGTATCTGCCCAACGGACGGCTTGTTAGTGGTTCTATGTGTGGAAGTGTAAGGATCTGGAACGCGGAAACAGGAGAACAAGAAGGTATGCCAGTGGAACACAAGAAAGATGTAGGCGTACGGGAGCTTGCGGTAACTAAGGACGGCACGAAGATCATCAGCAGCGACGAAGCTGGGTGCGTCAGGGTGTTGGACGTTGAGTCGCGCAAAGTGGTTAAAAAATGGACTCCGAGTCGCCGCCGGACCCGGGGAGTTCCGCTAGCACTGGCCATCTCGCCAGACGACCGCCGCATTGCGGTTGGCGGGGGAAAAGTGGAAACCTATACTTTAGAAGGCAAACGCATTGGCAAATCCATCGATGAACCGACTTCCTCGGTCTGTTTCTCTTCTGACGGCAACAAGCTTGCGTGTGCAAATGGGGATAGAATCAACGTTTATGACGTCACGAGTGGTACACGCGTCCTGGGTCCATTACAAGGTCATACTAATTTCATCCGGGATCTTGTGTGGTCCCATGATGCGACCAAAATATTTTCTGGTTCATCGGACAACACAATTCGCTGTTGGGATACCAACACAGGAGGGCAAATCGGTCCAGCTTGGTTAGGTCATTCTGACTGGATATACTCCCTCTCCCTTTCCCCCGACGGGTCTATTCTCGCGAGCGCTTCTCGGGATCGAACCATTTGTCTTTGGGATGTAACTAATGGCCGTCTCCTTCGACGATACTCACAACATTCTGAAGCGGTCTGGGTGGTTCGTTTCTCTCCCTCTGGCGAGTTTGTGGCGTTAGCAGGACTTGGGCGAGGAATATCTCTCTGGCGGGTACCGTCGCCGGATAGCTTGAAGCGCCGGATTAATCTTCGTTGGTTGAAACGTAATGTTCGTGCTCATTCTCAGACCCACCCCTTCAGTTTCCTTGACTTTTCCGACCCTCGTCAGTTCCGAGCCATCACCTTGCTGAAACAATTCATGCCACGACTGAATTTGCTTGCAATATCCCATAGACTCAATTTCAAGTATGTTTTTATAACTTGTTGGTATGACGACGAGGTTAAGGTTCTCGGCCCAAATCTAGCGCGGACCACTCTCCCCCACCAAATCTGACTCAATATATCACCAAAAACGACGATGCGTATATTGCTGGCGGAGGCTTCGGTGATGTCTACCGATGCTGGTGCCGCCACGGCTCGCGGAAAGAGGTCCGTACTACACAATTTTCTCATGTTATCTATCATTCACCTTCATCACCTCCCTTCAGGTCGCAGTAAAAGCTCTCAGATTCACGTTAGCGGTGTATGAAGATGCAGGCACTCGTACGGCAAAGGTATATCACTTCCGAATCCACTAGCACATAAATTCATTTGCTATCCTAGATGTTTCGTCGAGAGCTCGGCATTTGGAGAAGACTGAAACATAAGAACATTGTTCCGTTCCTGGGCATTGCACACGGGTTCGGAATGCACGGTGCAACATCGTTGATTTCGCTATGGATGCCCAATGATTCACTTCATCATTTCATAACAAAGCATGACAATGACTTGGCTACGGCTCACCGACTCCAACTTGTAAGTTAATTGATATCTACACCTTCTACTACACCCTCTCACTACGCGCGATAGATTCTAGATGTTGCGAACGGCCTTCATTATTGTGAGTTGTTCTGGTGCATTATCACAGGGTTCGAGAAAATAACTCATGTATGATAGTACATTCGATCCCCATCGTTCATGGCGATCTCAACCCTGTGCGTCAAGGCTGAATCATCAGTTCCCCTATTTTTCTGATAAAAAAAACAGAACAACATTCTTCTCGATGCTGATTACAGCGCACGATTAACCGATTTTGGATTCTCTTCCATGATAGGAAAGATCCCAGAAGCACTGAGTTATCTCAAGCGGAGCACTGAACGGCCAGGCGCTCTTCGCTGGGCTGCACCGGAACAAATGGAACCAGAACCAGGCACCGAACGGTCTACCAAGAGCGACATATACTCCTTTGGCTGTATCGCCCTCCAGGAAAGTAGTTCCCACACCGAAACCTGGTCATCGTTCTAATATTGCTATAGGTGTTGTCCGGGAAGCAGCCCTGGTCAGAAATTCAGGCAGACATAGCCGTTACGCTACGCTTGGCAAAGGGTGAAAAGCCCGGTCGACCGAAATCTCGGGCGATCGAGGACCCGCATTGGGACTTGATCCAACTCTGCTGGTCACCGGTCAAGGAGCGACCTGCAGCAGAGCGGATAACCTCCCGTATTCAAGAGTTTCTTGGAATGTGTCCTCCGTCGAGACCTCTTTGTGACTCGGGGGTGACATGGCTCAGTGATGGTGATGCAGCTTCTTATACGGATGAGGCGGAGCTATCTGAAAGTCAATCGTGGCACTGGAGGGCCGGGGAGAAGCATCGACATTCGAGTCACCATTCATTGACATTCTAGATGGTATGCATTCATACATAGGTCCCTGAGTACAGTTCGATCGTGTTGACATCGCAAGTATTCGCACAAAGACTATCCCATGTTTTCTCTGACAATTCAGCATTTCGTAGCCAGTCAAGGACTCTCTTTCGCTTACATCGTTAGCTAGCACGATTCATCCGCTATCAGGTTGTATTAGGGCATATCCGAGTCTGCATAATTCCATGTAGTATTTATCCGAGAGGAGAGCAGGTGATTACATTGTGTAACATGAAAGACAGGCAGTCTCCGTATACATAATACAGTGCAATGAGAGTTGCCAAGAGTAGGTCTGGGTGCCGAACGAAAAGACTATCAAGGTGAATTATAATGGCGTTTTCTTTGTCAAAATACCCAAGAATGTCGGGATCTGTCTGATCGCCTTGTGACACAGATACCCGTCTGGCTAAGTCTTTATCGATGATACCTGTCGCAACGTCGAGAACGCTTCGAAAAGAGTGGTCTTACAACCGAACCTGCTGTTGTCTTCTACAGCTTCCACTGCACAGCACGTGGGAAGGGTCTTTTAAATTACACAGCAGCATTGTTCTTTACTTGAAGCGGATCGGAATGCGGTTAAGGGCGATGGTGCCAAGGCAGTGACCGGGACGAGGAAGCTTGGCCTGAGGATCACGTGGTGTGCCTCGGACACGGAGATTCGTCGGAGAACGAGCAGCCCACGAGGAAGGTGACCAAGTTCGACTCGAGGAAAACAACCTTCAATTTGACATACATATGTCGTCTGCGATGCTGAAACAATGGACGGAGAGTTGCGGAGCAGTAGACCAGATGAAAGAGCAATATGGGCGCTAGCAGAGTCGTGCGCCCCATCACGAAAGCTGTGTCATTCATCGATATTCATCCTTACTGATTCTCCCAACTTGCCACCACGCACCTCACCTCCTTTTCCGAGAAAACCTTGCTTTCCCTCCACCGCGATAACACCAGACCAGCGTTATGCCGAATCGTGAGGTTGCGCACGAAGCGCGTGACGATGTTCCTCAACCACATCTAGTAATACGCACGGGAGATGGCGAGGGCACCTGGGGACTAGCATATCTGCCTGATGGACGACGAATTGCCACTGGGTCTATGAATGGAGCTGTAAAGGTCTGGAATGTGGAAACCGGAGAGCAAGAAGGGGTGTCGATGGAGCATGATCACGGAATACGCCATGTCGCGGTGACTAAGGATGGCACAAAGATCGTTAGTATTGATCTAACAGGGGGAATCAAGGTGTGGGATGTCGAGTCATACGAGATGGTAAAAGAGTGGACTCCACACCGAGGGGATTCAGAATGCCATGAAATACCCGCGCCGCTCGCGATCTCGCCAGATGACCAGCTCGTCGCAGGTGGCGGGAATGACGGCGTAGGAATTTATTCTCTGGAAGAAGGACTCGTCCAATCCATCGGCGTCTTCGGTTCGTCGCTCTGTTTCTCTCCCGACAGCAGTAAACTCGCGTGTGACAGCGGTCACGGGACCATCTTTGTGTATGACGTTCCATCCGGAACGCTCACCCAAGTCCTCGAGTCACAGCAAAATCGTCAAGACATTATCTGGAGTCTTGTTTGGTCCCATGATAATACTAGGATATTCTCTGTCTCTGACGACAACACATTTCGTTGTTGGGATGCCAACCTGAACACAGAAGAACCAATCTGGCCATCAACAACTTGGTCAGGCCACACCGACTGCGTATTCTCCCTTTCTCTCTCCCCTGAAGGGTCCATTCTCGCGAGTGGGTCTGACGATCGAACTGTCCGTTTCTGGAGTGCAACTGGTCACCCCGTGGGCCAACATTTACGACATCCTAAGGGGGTTGTCGTCGTTTGTTTCTCTCCCTGTGGCAAGTTTGTGGCATCATCGGACCGTGGAGGAAAGATATTTCTTTGGCTGGCACCACAGTTGCATGCCTCGGGGAGCCAGGTAAATTTTTGTCGTTGCAACTCGCTGCTTTTGCTTATTCTCTTTTAGACTCATCACGCTCGCCGCCTCGAAGTCTCCAACCCTCCAGCTCCCACAATCCATCCATCCCCACCCGTCCCATATCACGATCGAGCATTGGACCACCACCATCGAGTGAGGGTGTCGACAGATTAGCTATCCGTATATTACTGACGTGTTCGAAGTTTTCTCCCGCTGGTCAGCTCCTTCGAGCGTTAAAACATGTCACACAACTTGAACTTCTTGCTCAGTCCCAAAGATTTAACTAGTATGTCACAGTTTCTCACTATGATAATCAAGTTAATGTTCTCGGTTTGCGTCAATGTTATTTAGTGCCGACTCCTCTCCTCCACCAAATCTAACTGCTTATATCATTAAGAATAACAACGGGTATATCGCAGGTGGAGGATTCGGTGACATCTATCGTTGCTGGTACCTCGACGGTTCGTGGAAAGAGGTCGCAGTAAAGGCTCTTAGATTCGCACTTGCAATAGAAGAGGACGCAAGCACTGGCAATCGATTCCGAGCCGTTAAGGTACCTCGCTTCATCGACTACCCACAATGTGATTCATGTGTAGTCACTAGATGCTTCGTCGAGAGCTTGGCATTTGGAGAAGACTTGAGCACAAGAATGTAGTCCCCTTCTTAGGCATTGCATATGGGTTCGGAATGCATGGCGCAGTCTCGTTGGTTTCCCTATGGATGCCAAACAATTCCCTCCACCGTTTCATTGCAAAGCACGACAATAACCTTGCTATGGCTCACCGACTCCGGCTGGTGGGTTACCTGACACTCTTCTTTCTACACCTTTTAATCATGCACGATAGCTCTCGGATGTCGCAAGCGGGCTTCATTACTGTGAGTTTTCCCCGTGCATTGTCATCAGGGCTCAAGAACATGATCACGATAGTGCATTCGATTCCTATCGTTCATGGCGACTTCAATCCTGTGCGTCAAAGCTGGATCAGCAGTTCCTTTACTGAACAAAAGACAGAACAACGTGCTCCTTGATGTTGATTACAGTGCACGATTAACCGATTTCGGGTTCTCTTCCCTTGTAGGAAACATTCCAGAAGCATTGACTTATCTCGAGCGGACCACCGCACGACCGGGTGCTCTGCGCTGGACTGCTCCTGAACAAATGGAATTAGAACCAGGGTTTGAACTGACCACCAAGAGCGACATATACTCATTTGGTTGTGTTGCCCTCCAGGAAAGTTTGCTTGTCCCGATGCAAAAGCTAGTATTCGTTCTGATGTCACCGCAGGTGTTGTCCGGAAAACAACCCTGGTCGGAACTCCGGGGAGACGCAGCCGTCACGCTACGCCTTGCAAAGGGTGACAAGCCCGGTCGACCAGAATCCCGACCAATCGATGACTTGCACTGGGATTTGATCCAGCGTTGCTGGTCTTCGATCGAGGAACGACCTGTGGCAGAGCTAATAACCCCCCAGATCCAGGAGTTTCTGGAAAGTTGTCCACCATCCCTCCCTCTTTGCGAGTCGGTGATATCGTGGCTTAGTCATGGTATTTTTTCATATGGACGACTCGCTGCCTGAGAGTTGATGTAATGTGACAGGATCGGGGAAGGACGTCGACACCCTGGTCACCAATCCTGAACAAAAGTATGTGTTGATAGCTTTTGGCTGCAATTCAACCGTATTGACGCTGGAAACTTCTGCGCCATGAAGTCCAACCCAAATTCTCTCTGAAGAGTGAGTATTCACCTTCCAATACCTTGCTGCTCAAAGACACAAAATATGGATATAGAACTGTCATGCCCTCTTCCGAGTCTTGGAACAAGATCCTTCAACTACGCTCGCTTCCTATAAAAGGTGGTTCATGTTTGGTTCACTGACATTCGATTTACTCAGCAATGGCTTCAGATCCTTCCTTATCGTATTCGCAGTTGCCTCGACCCAGGCAGGAATCCAACACAACTCCAGAAGATGCCATGTATGCAGACTATCCTCGGAAGAGAATGCGCATATAGTCGCATCGTTTGTTTACCTATGAGTGGGATCTCTGGTTCCTGTGGACTACATGTGTTTCTCGGTGGTTGTTTTGCGGATCCTCGTTGATTGAATAAGTTAGGCATACTTCGAAGCTGATCCGATCACCCCGACATTGAAGTATACTTAGCGTACAACTAGCACGCAACATTCTGGACAATCAAAGGTGTTGACATCTACCCTGTTTCGATGATTCTAGAGTATTGTCCGATAATTGTCGTGTTACGGTCTTTAGATGAGATTCGCCAACTTGAACTAAGCTCACTTCCCTTGTCAAAAAGTGTTTCGTACGCACGAGCCGAGGTGCTCGTTGCAAGTCCACGCATAATATGACCATTGCGCCTGCGACGACGAAACAATGAACGGAGGTGCCATAAATCGGATGCTAGCGAAAGAAAACGATACGGCAGTATTATGATAAGCGCTACTATGCGCACCGCCTTCAAGGAACATGTTCGGCCCCGGGTCTCGCAGAGCTGTAGTATCTGGTAGACGATCTCACTACAATTCACCAGCCGCCATGCACCTCACGCCCATTCACCAAGGAGGGGTAACCTACGACGACGACGACATGGATTATGTTCGTAAACCCAGAGGGCCTTCCAACCGTACGCTCTCCAGCCTTAGAACGGTATCATTTTTGGCCGTGCAGACGAAGAATGTCTCGGCGCTAGCCTCGGTATCATACCTGGTCATGCAGACGAAGAATATCTCGGCACTAGCCTATATACCTGATGGACGACTCGCATGCGGTTCTCGAGGTGGGGGTGTAAGGATCAGGGAGGTGGAAACCGGAGAGCAAGAAGGGGTGTTGATGGAACACAGGCACGATTCGGAAGTATCAGTGCTTGCGGTAACCAGGGATGGCACGGAAATCATCAGTGGTGATCTAACAGGGGTCATCAAGGTGTGGGATGTCAGGTCGCACAAACTGGTCAAAGAATGGAGGCATCTAGGGGCGGCTTCGGCCGTACTGGCTGTGTCACTGGACGGTCGATTCATTGCAGTTGGCACCAAGGATACTGTCGTAATTTACTCACTGGAAGGGCCGGGCCTGGGGAGGCTGGTCAACTCTATCTCGGATCCTGCTGTCACTGGTTCTTCGCTCTGCTTCTCTCCCGATGGCAGCAAACTCGCATGCGGTGACAACTTGGACGTCAGTGTCTATAATGTCACGACTAGTGTACGTGTCCTTGGTCCACTGAATGGTCATAAAGACAAAATCTCGAGTCTTGTGTGGTCGCACGATGGTACCAGGTTATTCTCTGGCTCATACAGGACAATCTGTTGTTGGAGCTTCGATGCGGATACACAGATTGGATCAACTTACCAGCGATCATGGCAGTCACAGTCAGGCCACTGCGACAAGATATGCTCCCTGGCTCTCTCGCCTGGAGGATCCACTCTCGCGAGCGCATCCGACGATGGGACGATTCGTTTCTGGGATGCAACATCTGGTGATCCCATCTACCCGAGTTCTGAAAGAGTCCAGCCAGTGACTTCTCTCAGGCTCTCAGGCGGCTCGGAACTGTCGCCGGATTCAAATGAGTGTTAGTGCTCAATTTCATTCAGACTCCCGCGAGCTTCATTGATTCGTCCAACCCAGGTTTTTTCAAGCCCACCCCAACCCCTTCTCATGCGTTGGTTTTGGATCCGGTACTAGTAGGCAATTCTGTCTGTCACCTTCTCGCATGGTCACTCACCAATTCCAGCCACGCATACTTCCTGTACTTGAAGAATCTTCAGAGCCACCCACTGTTCTCCCTTCGTGCGACATGACCCAGGACGAAAATCCCGGAATTCTGCCCTCATGTTACTCCATGCCTATCCCCCATCATGATGGTCAAGTATCGGATCTCAGTCATGGAGTGAGCAATTCCAAGAATTATAATACTGTTTACACACTTAAGTTTCTCGTTAGCGCCTTGTGCCACAATTTTTGGATTTCATCACGCCGCCTCACTGGGAAAGATATAACTTCAAGTATGTCTTTCGTTTCCTGTTTTTATACCAATCAATTCAACGTCCTCTGCTCATACCCATACTATTTAGAGCCCACCCCTCTCCTCCTCCAAATCTTACACCATTTATTACTAAGAATGTTAACGGGTACATCGCTGGTGGAGGTTTCGGTGACATCTATCGATGTTGGTACCTTGACAGTCCACGTAAAGAGGTTCGGATAACATAGTTTGCCTGTGTTGTCTGCCATGGACCTCCCCTCTAGGTTGCAGTGAAGGCTCTTAGATTTCCATTTGTGATAGATGAAAATAAGAGCAACCGTTCCACCAAGGTATGAGGATCGCCACATCGATTACTGGAGTAACATCGCGGTTCATTTATGTAATCATAGATGTTTCGCAGAGAGCTGGGTATCTGGAGAAGACTTGAGCATAACAACATTGTCCCGTTCCTGGGCATTGCGTATGGCTTCGGAATGCATGGTGCAATGTCGTTGGTCTCGCTATGGATGCCCAACAACTCCCTCCATCATTTCATAGCAAAGTATGACAATAATCTGGCCATGACTCACAGACTCCAGCTTGTGGGTCTGTCAATGTCCACACTTTTTGCACTTTCTGATTATGCACAATAGCTCTTGGATATTGCGAATGGGCTTCACTATCGTGAGCTGTTAGTAAATTGTCACCAGGACTCGAGAGAATGACATACGGTAGTGCATTCGATTCCCGTCGTTCACGGCGATCTCAATCCTGTGCGTTAAGTCAAATCGTCTGTTTCTTCCTTCTCTGAATTAAGAATAGAACAATGTTCTTCTTGATGCTGATTACAATGCACGACTAACCGATTTTGGGTTTTCTTCCCTAGTGGGAAACATTCCAGAAGCACTGACCTATCTTGAACGGACCACTGCACGACCGGGTGCCTTACGGTGGACTGCACCAGAACAATTAGGATTGGAACCGGGGTTTGAACGGACCACTAAGAGCGATATATACTCATTTGGCTGTGTTTCCCTCCAGGAAAGTTGTTAGTACCATGCGAAGCTCGGATTTGTTCTTATATCATTACAGGTATTGTCCGGGAAACAACCTTGGTCGGAACTTCGGGTAGATGCAGCTATCACTCTACGCCTGGCGAAGGGCGACAACCCCGGTCGACCAGAATTTCGTCCGATCGAAGACTCACACTGGGGCCTCATTCATGACTGCTGGACATCGATTGAGGAGCGACCTGCGGCAGAGTTGATAGCCCCCCGGATTCAAGAGTTCCTGCGAAATTGCGTCTCATCCCTCTCACTTTGCGAGTCCGTGATCTCATGGCTTGGTAATGATAATTCCCATATGGACGATCTGTCGTTGTCCGGGAATAAAATCGTTGCAAGAGCACCGGAAAGCGACCTCGACGTTTTGGCCAGTGATCATCAAGAAAGGTATGTGCTGATAGTTTCCTGGGTGCGATTCGACCATGCTGATGCTGCAAATCTCTGCACTGCTAAGACCACCCTACGTTCCCTCCGAAGAGTGAGTGCCCACCCCAAGTATCTTGTAACAGAAGAGAACATAGTTATAGGATCGTTGCGTGGACTTCAAGTGAGATTCTTCCGCCAAACTCCGAATCTGTCCCTCTATCAAACGGCGAGTCATTTTTCTTTCCTAGAACAGACATGCACTTTACTAAGTTGTGGCTCCAGCTCCTCTCAAATCGTATCCGCTGCCTCGACCCAGGCGGAGACTCAGCTCGCCTCCGGAAGGTGTCGAGCATACAGATCATCCTCAGAGGAGAAGGCGCCTCTAGTAGCACCCATCGTTCAACGATAAGTAGGGTCCAGCGGGATATTTAGTTCTTGAACTTCGTTTGGCTAAGTTATGATTGTCGGGGAGCACCGGGTGTACGGATTCATTTTCTCCTTTGTATGCTATCATAGTGTCATCCGATTATGAAATGAAATCACTCTAGTGGGCCAGTAAACCATATTTCTAGGGCGTCTACTCGACATTCGGATCACGGCTGTAAAACTGTAGACGCATGCTGACGTGCCAGCGATTACGTTGTGCAATGCTCGTGCTCGGAGGAACATCATCTTTCAACGTTCGTCGCGCCCTCATTGACCCACGTCATCCTCAACATGCAGAACAGAGAGGATTGCCTCAAGCTGACCATTGCCTCCCAGTCTTGCGATTTCCTCCCGCACCTTGTCATCAAAATAGGAAGGAATGTCACACTATCTTTGCTCGATCGTCCGGTGGTTTCACATACCGTTTGTTCAAGCCCTCTCATTATCTTCAACGTGTAACTGAAGGAGCCGGTATTATTGCGCAGGTGAGAGATCGTATGGTGTTTCAATGTCGGCGTCGTCGGTCGCTTTTGAAGCACGTCTAAAGCTTTGAATCAGTTTCGTGATTTATCGAAAAGAAACGCAAACTGACTTAGTATAACACGATTGCTATGGTCCGCTCGTACGCCATGGACGATGGGGAAAGAGAATTTCCCTTCGGTCAAATCTTCTGCAAACCCTTTGTTGTTCGAATACTGTCAATGTATCAGAATATCAATGAATGATAAAAGACGCCGATTAACAACCTCTGTACTTTGAAGATTCATATAATCGTCCCGGATCTGAAAGTACACTCCAAACAAATTCACGAGAGGAACATAATCACTAGGACAACACGTCAATACAACCTCGCGTCAACAGCAAGCACTCTCACATGTCCACATTCTTCGTCGCACATGCCATCATCAACTTGACGGCGATCCTGAACAAGCCGCCTGTCTCTGCCAGTGTTCGTGAGAATCGACACACGCTCTCACCTGCAACGACAGGACGGGCTCAACTGTTGTTCACCATGGCAATATACTCCTCTTCCGTCGGACACTGGAGCGTGTCCCGCCAGAATATCTCGAGCCCCTGTCCACGATGGAGCGACAACAGCTCTTCCGTTACTACCAGATCCAAATCGTGATTGGCCACGACACGCGCGGGTGCGGCATTGCCGACGGGGCTCGGGTCGTGGGACCGCAGCGCCGCCAGTTCCTTGTACGCCAGGAAGTAGACGTAGTTGGCCGTGTTGATGGTGTGTGGGATGCCGTAGATGCGGTGTGCGACAGGTTGGCCGCGCCGGAGTTGAGAATCATCCTCGATGTCGTCGATCATGAGACTTGCGCTGTGGAGCATACGGACGACGCGCGAGATAATGGAGAGCTGCGGACGGGGGACGTCGAGCCATACATTGAATGCCTCGATCAAGGACGATCGGATTTCTTTGCCTGGTTTGGAGGAAAGGTAAACGAAGGGTTCGAGAATGACAGATTCAGAAGATTCTGGCCATTCTGGAGGGTTCTGAAGGGGCCGGAGAAGGTCTGAAAGATTCGGGGTCGTCGTCATGGATAAGGAGTGTTGACCTAATTAGGCTGCGTTAGTCTTACGTAGTTCCCGCCAATCACAGCAGAGCGGAACTCGCTCGAGAGTAGAAGCAGAGCAGACTTAGTATATTGCATCTGTGTAAATCCAGTCACAGTCCGTAGCTGTAGTAAAATGCCTGATCGTCCAGGGGCAAGTCACTGACACAACTCCCCATTAACCACATCCTGTAATATCGGCCGTCCTTTCAGCACCCCATCCCTCGCTGTAGCTGTCCTAGGCTTTTTCGGGGGCGTGCACACCAACCCGCCTCTCCCGTTCCCATTCTCAACGACGCTCAGATCCCCACTACCCCGCTTCCCACCTTGCTTCCCCACAACGACCACTCTCGGCGACGCGACCACCGGATGCAGCTTCTCCGCGTCCTCCCCCAACTCTAGTATCCATCCCCGCTCGTTCATCAACTGCAGAAACTCGGCCAACAAGGGCGTCCCACAGAGCGTCCTCCGTGATCCTATAATGATCAACTTGGACTGTGCCCGCGTAAATGAGACATTGATACGTCGCCAATCTTTCAACAGATCGCCGACCTGACCACACAAGTCACGTCAGCGCACGACACACATGCAAACGGAGAGCCATCGACGTACATCGCACCGGTCGTTGGACCGCACCATTGAAA
>JBBPUM010000088.1:202-33574 GCA_038094695.1 Chiua aff. virens
TCATCTTCTCTAAACAACCTCGGCATTCGCCTCTCCACTCGCTACGACCGGCTTGAGACACTGGATGATCTCGAAGAGGCCATCACGCTTGACCGTGAGGCGCTTCTTCTTCGCCCACCGGGGCATCCACTCCGATCATCTTCTCTAAACAACCTCGGCATTCGCCTCTCCACTCGCTACGACCGGCTTGAGACACTGGATGATCTCGAAGAGGCCATCACGCTTGACCGTGAGGCGCTTCTTCTTCGCCCACCGGGGCATCCAAACCGATCAACGTCTCTAAACAACCTCGGAGTTGATCTCTCCACTCGCTACAACCGGCTTGGGACACTGGATGATCTCGAAGAGGCCATCACGCTCGACCGTGAGGCGCTTCTTCTTCGCCCACCGGGACACCCCAGTCGACCCCATTCACTATGGTCTCTTGCAAGCAGACTCACTACTCGGTACACTAAGCTACGACACAAAGTTGATCAACAAGAGTCGTTCACCATCTATATACAACTTTCAGATGCTCAGCAAACCACATCGACTAGCGATTTGTCCGCAGTCAAAGCATGGATCAGCGCAGCCGAGCGTTTTCACCACTCCTCGACACTTCTTGCATATCAGACAGCTCTTCGTTTCCTCGTCCATCAGCTTGCCACTCTCCCAGTCCTCCCCCAATACCTCACAAGCACGAAAAAAATTGCATCATCGCTCGCTGTAGATGCCTTCTCCGCCGGTGTTCGTAACCATGACCTCACCTGTGCCGTCGAGCTCCTCGAGCAGGGACGTGGCATCTCTTGGAGCCAATTCGCTCGTCTTAATTCCTCGTCTGAACTGGCAGACGTCGCAGCTTCTGGGTCCGTGGGGAAGGCATTAGAAGAAAAGTTTACCCGGATAACGTCGCTCATTCGCGGTACCATCAACACAACAGATCCGAATCAGCATGATCAACTATGCAACCTCAACATCAAGTTACACGCCGTCATTCTTGAAATCCGCCGGTTGCCCCATCTTTCCCGCTTCCTTCTCCCTCCTGCTTTCTCTGACCTTCGGCGGGCAGCTAGTGGTGGACCTGTCATAATTGTCAACGCAAGCGCATATAGTTGTGATGCGCTCATTGTGCTAGTAGACCGGAATCCTGTTCATGTTTCGCTCTCCGCGGTCACCAGAGACAGCGTTCGGGACCTGTCGTCAAGACTACGTACCTTGACTGTGCGCGCAAAGTCTTCGAACGTGTTACAAGAGATCGGAGCCTTTCTGCGGGAACTTTGGGACATGGTCGTCTCACCTATTGTTGATAAACTCCGGACCATAGTTCCACTCCAATCGCGAATCTGGTGGTGCCCGACTGCGGAATTCACGCTTCTGCCTTTGCACGCTGCCGGACCATGTAGGCTGGGTGAACAGAACCTTCCTGACCTCTACGTCTCGTCATATACTCCCACCCTCACCGCCCTTGTTCGTGCAAGACAGCTTGTTCGGCCGACGCCCGAGACACGGACTACCGGTGGAAATGGACGCGTTGTTCCTATCAGTCTTGCCTTAATTCCTTCGAAATGGTGTGCCTCTAATGCACCAAGACAGCTTGTTCGGCCGAAGCTTGAGACACGAACCGCCAGTGAATACTTTGTTCCCATCAACCCGGCTTTAATTCCTTTGAAATGGCATGCCTCCAATCCACCAAGTTTTCAGGGAGAAGGGACACGCCGACACCAGATGACAGGAATGTCATCCCGAAAATCTAGTTCACAAAAATTGCGATTTCTTGCAGTCGGGCAAGCGAATGCCGCCGGGGAGAAGGAACTCAAGTCGATCGCCGACGAACTGACTTCCATTGGCCGGCTTGTGGATGGACTTGCAAAGTTTACACGCATCGAGGGTCCAGAAGCCTCTATCTCAGGGGCCGTAGATGAATTCAGCGAGAACGAGTGGGTGCACCTCGCGTGCCATGGTATCCCGAACGAAAGTCAGCCCTTTGAGTCTGCGTTTGCCCTCCACGATGGTCACCTCACCATCGCGCGCATCATCCGATGTGAGCTTCAGAATGCAGAATTTGCTTACCTTTCAGCTTGTCATACGACCGTGGGGGACAAGGACAGCCCTGATGAGGCTATCCATCTCGCGGCCGCGATGCAATTTGTGGGGTTCCGATCTGTGATTGGGACAATGTGGGCAGTGGACGATGGCCACACGAACAAGATTACGTCGACGTTTTACAGGCATCTAATTGGTGATTCAGGTCGACTTGATTACACTCGAGCTGCGCTTGCGCTCAACCTGACAATGAAGGAGTTGAATGGTATAGTACCCGGTGATCAGCGGATTCTCTATGTACACATAGGTGCCTAGTTTATTTATTTTATTGTGAGTCAATTCTACTTGAGTTGTTGCTGTTGCCGCATCCGCTCATTGGCATCAACTTGGCGGTACTGCACCGTATTTACATAAGTTGTTTTACTACTCTGTACTGCTAACTTGAAGTCCTATCGGCTGATGTCGACACCTCGCCCTCATGGCCAAACATTTATCTCTCGAATGCTGGTCCCTGCTACTCATCTCACTCGGTCTCACAAGCGCGTTGCACCACGCACACCCTAAACACTATGCACGCACTCACCTTAGCAGACGGGATGCTTGTCTCGGAAGCAAGATACCTGATAGGTTGAATTGTGACGAGGATACGGACTGGCCGGGCTAATGCAGTTGGGATCAATAGTGGTACGGACGCATGCAGAGCGAAAGAGCAAGACTCACCCAATGGCCAACCGTAAATACCTTTACCTAGACATGATCTCCAAACATGGTCTACGCGGTGTCTCTCCATAGTAGTTTGAAAGGTGTGATTTGAGAGATCTCATGGGTCACGTCGTTCGATTTGTACGTCCCTTCGCGATCAGGGTGCGACGTGGGTCCGAGTGGGCCGGCAGAGGTCGGTGTGGTTTGAGAGATTTCAGTTCACGTTCTGACTTTGACCGAACTTGTGCATGGCTTGGTGAGAGAGATGTGATTGTTTATGATGGTCACTAGGAAAGAGAAGACGACGGACGTAGCGGTGCTCTCCGAGACTCTGACTTTCATGCCGCCTAAGCGGAGTCTAGATTTCTTATCCATCACTCATTCCGTTTACCCACCTGTTTTCGTGTCAGGCCATATCTCAACGCTTGTACTCAATAATCTGAGCTACTAATAAAGACCATACTAGACGGATGGAACCTTGTCACAAGCGACGTGCCGCATACCTTCGAGTCGGACATCGACGACGAAATCTGCCTCAACTCGTAAGCGTGTATTCGTTTCGTGTTGTTTCTTTTTCTTCTAGCTCGCTTTTCGCCTTGTCTCTTCTATCTCTATTGCTAGTCCAGGAGCGTACGAATCGGTCCTCAACAACATCAAGAATGAAGGCACGAGAGCACGGTAACAAAACTTGGATGCTGATGAGGAATGTGATGACGGGTGGCAGAGATGATGGCCATTCTCGGCGTGGCCACCATGATGGGGGTGTGTACGAGCGACTTACGGTAGGCGGCTTGGTTATCAATTTTAAAGAAGCCCAAGCACGTGCCACTGTGTGCTCCAATGTGATGGTTGGCTGCGACTCAGAGGCGAGGCGAGAGGACGTACTATATAACGTGAACATCTGCGCTGACATTCGGCCAACGAGCTTACTCATGACTCAGGCGTGTCCTCCTGCACTGTCACAAGAATCTTTTTCCGCTCGAGCCTGCCAAGAGTGTCGCAACCGGGACTTGACTGTAGGCAGAAAGGGTGAATATCGTCACCGAGTGTTCACAAGGTGCGGAGTCATACCACAGTACTCTGTTGGCAGACGCTGGTTTGAATGGATTCACGGATTTCGGCGCGTGTCTACCGCACGCTCTTGTGTATGACTTATCGACACGCCAATCAGTCTACAACTAATTGATGAAAGAACTCACCGGACAGAGTCTTCTCGACCATAGGCCTCGACAAAATCAAGAGTGGCTTACATATGTTGATATTCAAATCGCAAGTTTCGACTCATCTTTTATCTGATCCCATATGCGCTTCTTCAGACTCCTACTGCCGTGCACCATATGGATCGACGGATTCTTTCAAACAATAAGCATTTGCCGAACTTTGTATGATCTCACCAAGAGTGGTTCATCAATGTGACTAGCGAACTCGAAGCCGTGAGGAGTTATCCAGAGAATCCCATTCCGATTAATCTTGCTCCCGTGCATTTCTCATTGCGGGGTAGTCGAACGACGGGAGAAATAAGACATGTAGCTTATCCGAGTCATCATGACAGGTCCCACGACAAGACTGAGGCGTGTTGCGAAAGTTAGATATGAAGGAGAAGGTAAAAGAAGCCTGCGAAGTGGAGAAGCGGATCAATGCATTGGCGTCTCCGCGGATGAGTTACTTCTTCGATTCTCTCATACCTGACCTGAACGCGATGTTTTTCGTTGTCAAGGAGGGTGATGGAATTTGGCTCACCATCGAAGATTCATTCAACGAACGGGTTGTAGAAGTGGAGAAGCAAACAAAAATGCGAACGAGATTCTCCTAGTTTAACGTTCCGTTCTTTCGGCCCAAAGTTGGGGCCCATTCAAGCTCATTTGCACTTTCGAGTACATGCAACTGACCGTTGTTTGCCAGATTCGAGGTACCATCATGTTGATTGCGTCAACAAGTAGTTCAAAAGGACCACGAAAGTCGACATTGCTACCGATTACCGGGTCCAGTTGTTACAAACTCTGGTGTGCTGTCGAGGCAAATCGCCAGCTTTCTGAGTCCTAGCTCTGTATACTAGTAGTCCTCGTTGTGTATCGCACTTTGATTCATTTAGATGTGAGTCGTCTCGGAGAGATCAGCAAGCGCCTTCAATTACATGTGAAGAAGAAATAATCATGTATTTTTAATGGCAACAAGCCAGATGTTACGACGTACACCCGTAAACCCTTCAACTCATGGCCAGCAATCTTGTACAATAGTTCCCTTCTGAACATCGGCACTTCAAGTTGTATTAGCATCCACTCGAGTGTGCATAAAAGGGCTCATCTGCTTCATGCTGGAGCCTGGAGGCAATGACACCTTTTCGGATGTGATGTAGCGTGAGAGGAGGACTGACGGGATTCTGATGGTCGTACTACAGTGACAGACACCTGTTGCTGAACCGAGCCAGTGAAGAGATAGGCAGACATAGTGCCATGCAAAGGATTGTGAAAATAGGAGAGTACTTGTCGCTCTCTAGCTATGCGGAGGGAAACGTCCGGCAGCCATCAAAAGAGCGAGATGCTGATATACATGAGCGGACTAGGATCCAAAACCATGTGTGTACAAGGATAAAGGCTTGCTGAGAGTCCACTCGACACACCCTCCTTCTTAAAGTCGTACTTGCACCCACCAACAATGATATCCGGATTCTGTCGACTACTTTCACAGGAAAAAGTAAGTTAAAGCGGACGTAACAATCAAAAGGACGTAGCGACAAGAGAGGAAATAATATGACTGGAGTGTAGCACTGGCGGGGACACATGGGAACAGGGTCGCTAGTGCAAAAGCGGACGAGATGAATGGTAGCAATTACACGTATCAAGCGGTGCTCACGGTTGGCGGAGAGCATGTGTTGACTGACAGGTGCCAAAAGATTCGATGTTGGCGAATTGAGAATGGGAAAGAGATGGAGAAACTGACGGACCCGAGAGAATGAGTCCACCATCGCAGTCTTGCCAGATGGTAGATGGTTTGTATATAGGGCAAAGGGAGAAGTTGCGAAGGTGTTCCGAGTCGATGCGAGGAGTTGGAGAATTGCGGACGCTGGGGGATGAATGCGGTCGATGTATCTCCGGATAGGGCGAGAATCAAGGAGTTAAAAGGAGTGGGCCGGGCACTAAGTAACCTCATCTGGTTTGTCTTCGTCTTCCACCGCCGTATGGCGAGCAGAAAGGCACGCAAACTCGGGGTTGTCGAGCTCTGAAGATATATCCAGTTACGACACGGTTGCTGTGAAAAGTAAACACCAAGTCGAACAGGAGGTTCAATTTGACGTGTCGTTGACCATGACATGCAAGGTACTCACCCATTCAGGTTCTTGCTAGTCGCCGGGCAAGGGCAAGCGAAAGTAAGAGAGTTTAGGGTTGAACATAGATGACTGAAGACACGATACCGATGGGGATTCACGTGTGCAGGGTCGCTAGCGTGAAAGTGGCCAAAATCGAATGCGAGTGCGAGATGTATCTAGCTATGTTCATGGCTAACGGGAAACATGGCTTCAGTGGTGGAAGGGAGAGGATTCAATGCTGGAGAATTGAAAATGGGAAAGAGATGGAAGAGCTGACGAACGTAGGGGTGGAGTCTATGCCATTGCGGTCTCACCAGATGGCAGGTGGATTGCATGTGGGGCGAGCGGAGGAACCGTGAGGGTGATTGATGTCGAGACTCGCAGAATGGCGAAGAAGTCATGAGGCCTGAAACGCAGCGGGTGTGAGCGCAGTGGACGTGCCACTGGATCGGAGGACAGGACCACGCGAATCTGATCGGACGAGGAACTGCAAAAACACGGAGATAACTCCGTTTTGATCGCGAAATTCTCGCCGAATGGGCTTTGCTTCGCAACGCCAACGTGGGAACACAGGTTGACATCAGCCGGCTCATCTGCTTTTCCCCGTGTCAAGTTGCTCTCACTATGTTCACAGTCGCGACCAAATATTTCCGTTTTCTTGTTATCATGCGTGCCAGTGAGTCGTGACTTAGGAGGACATCCGGCCTGCCATATCATGCTGATGTTGACCCCCTCTGGCTAAATAAGGACAGTCTGGCAATGCACACCCCGGCATTTTGTTCACCCTCTTATCCCCCCCTGCAGTACATCTATGCCCCAATTATCGTCTGATATGACTCACCCCCCACAGATGTCCAAATTCATTCTTATTGACATGTTCCTGGCATCCGGGTCGATGATCCGTCCAAGAACGACATGCAAATGTTTGGCCGAGGGCTAGAAGAACGGATGAAGGGCGACGAAAGTCGTATCCCTTACAGAAGAGTGGGGTATCCATTCATCAGGGTACGGCCATGTACCGAGCGTTTCTCTCACTTGTTCATTGTGCTAAGTTCCACAACAGTTTCTTAGCCCTATCGACATTTCCGCTGGATAGATTCCTGACCGTCTTGGACCGTGCTGTTAGAAGGAGATGATTATGAGACACGATCACACGACCCTCGGTCTGAAACACCAGGGGAATACATGGACATGGAGATTGGTCCCATTTGTGTCTATGCAGCCAGTCTCACGTTTTCTTGATGCTCGTGTTGCTATTGTGAAGCCAATGGTCAAATGTTGTCAGATCGCCGAGTTGATGTTCAGGTTTATGCGAGGAATTAGATGGACTTCTATTGTAACTGATCGATCATCGTCGTTGTTTTCGCACAATGCACTGTCTCCCCCGGTTGAATCAATGATCGTGTCCACACGCAGTGGGGTTAGTTCTAAGGATGATCAATACAGGGTCCAGTCACAGTTGTTGCAAATTGATTCAGAGGTGTGAAGGCAAGCCACTCAGTCTGGCTTTTGTAGCTCCCAACCCCACACACCGACCTAGTAATCATCGTACGTGTTATCCAACAACTACGCAGGGATCGCAATCCTATCACTCGATGGTGGCCGGCCGGCAAGGTATGCCTTTCACAAGCGAGCATCATAAAGCAAGCCTGAGTGCTCCAGAGTTCTGAGGGCTTTGTGGTTACCACGGATTATGAGAATGCTGGGCGCCAATCAAATTGAGGCACGGGTGCGGATAGGATGCGGTGATATCTATGATCAAGTGACATGTGGTATGATTTAATACTACGCACTCGTTCTTGAGATCAAACACGCTTTCATCTGCTAACAATGTTTTCTGGATTGCGTCAACTGGTGGCACAGGGAAAAGGTGGGTAGATATAAAGGAATCTCAAAGAAACGTACTGAGGACACAAAAGAGCCAAATGAAGGCGGTATCGAGTCCAGTAGCAAGGCCAAGCAAATGCAGGAAGAGTCGAGCCAAGAATCCCAAGATGGCAAGGCGATCAAGGACACGGAGGTGACGAATGCCCATCTGTACTGGGCGTCTGCTGCCACCCAGGAGAATGATGGTGTTTCAGGCAATAAGAAAAAGTGAGAAAGCTTGGGTCTAGATGAGGGAAGATACCTAAACATATTAATGTATCTGATGGAATTCGTTCAAGCAGGGTCAGCACTAGCGGGAAAGTGGCCAAGATTGATAGCGGGGATTATATGCACTCGATCGTTTTCATGGCTGACGGGAAACATATCTTTGCTGGTGGCAGAGATGGGAAGATTCAGTGCGGGAAAATTGCAGATGGGAGGAAGATGGGGAAACCAATGGAAGGGGGGTATTGGGTGAACGACATTGCGGTCTCCCAAGATGGCAAGTGGGTTGTGGACGGAGCAGCATTTGGAGTTGCGAGGGTGTTTAGTGTGCAGAGCCGGAGGAAGGTGAGTGAGCTGAAAGGACACACATTGGACGTGAATGCAGTTGATATATCACCGGATGGGACAAAAATCGTGTCGGGATCAGACGACAGGACCGTTCGAGTCTGGTCCCTCTCAACGGGCAAGGAACTGCGAAGGCTCGAATACGACTACTCAGTGTCCGCGGTGAAATATTCTCCAGATGGACTTTTTCTCGCAACAGCATCACGGTCACGCGAGTCAGTCCGAGTCTACGAGACTGTGAAGGATGGCCAACTCCTGGCCAATTTCAAGATCAACGTCAATTCAGGGCTGAACCGTTCCGTCGCATGGCACCATGACAACAAGCATATCTTCGTCGCATCCCACGATGGCCACATTCACCATCTCGACGCACCTGCCGGGAACCCGCTCTCAAAATGGCGTATTCACACCGGCAATTATGATTACCGTCCTCGGTGCATCGCCTTGGCAAGCAACAGTGCATACATTGCAGTTTCTGCAGGTCCATTCGTGTCTTTCTGGGATGCAGTGTCGCACGTCCAACTTGGGCCTCCTGTAGAACATGCAGACACTGTCGAATCCCTGGCCCTATCGCAAAATCATGACATGGCAACGAGTGCGGGCCACACCATCACAATACGGGACCTGCGCCACATTCTTCCCGCTTGTTACTGGGACACTGTGAGTGCACCTCTTCCAATATCGACGTAACTTTCTTCATTACACCCAACAAGGACGTCCGTGCGCTCTACAACAAGCTTACAGATGTCGGGAATCGCCTTGAGATGCAGTCACGCTTACTCCGAGACCGAAAAATCTCTGCCCTCATCGCTCAATTGGATCACTGGAAGCGTTCACTTGCCATCAAGACCGGCGAACTTGCTGCTGTGCGCCAAGAGCTGAACCGCATTCCAGATATGTCACACGAGATCCTCTCCAGGCGTCGTGACCTCAAGGCACTCAACACTTGGAGCCATGAGATGCACGAAAAGTACCAGGCCCGGTTAAACGATGTCACGTCAGTCGTTACACAAGGTCAACCTAAATCAACCCCTATTCGGTATTTCGTCGCCGAATCAGGTGTTTGTATTGAGAAGGCACTCATCCGCACTCTCGATAGCCTGAATCAAGACATTCGAAGGACCTCGTCATCCATGTCGACACATCTCATTCACCACATTGGTTCTCCTTGTGCTGAGGAACAATCGTCCGTGGCGCAACACACTTGCATGTTTATCCCCCAACCTTTGGTAGATCATTTACGGACAACATCTCGCTACGATGTTGGTCCCTATCTATCACTCGCGTTTCGGACATTCCTTATTTCTCACCTTCACTCAATCATTTCAGCGTGGAGTACAGACCCACAAACGGACGGGCTTCTCAAGGAGACACATGAATGTATACAAAAATCAGGCGAGCCCTTCATTTTCACATACTATCGCGTTACTAACAGTACCAACAGAATCCCCCTCCTTCACCGCGAGTTGGCGATCGCTTATGCATGCTAGCATTGCTGACTGCACCAGCGATGCCCCTGACACCGCCGTCTCACATGTCATCCTAGGTCTTACTGACATCGCGGTCACAGCTGACTGTGTGGCTTCGGCTTCCCGCACCGAATCCAAGCTGTTCCCAAAATTCAGGAATGACATCTCGTCTATGGTATCCACTGCTGAGAAACTCCGAAGGTTGATTGGAGAAGCGGTCGATGCAGATTACAAGGTCATCCTCCCTCATCCTCCGCAGACGTTCGATGAGACCTCCATGGTGGTGGATTTAGATCAAGGCCTAGGGGTACCAATCGGAAGGCCAAGGAGAAAGAAAGTTCTCTGTACCACGTGTTTGGGGTTAGCAAAGGAGGTTGTCCATAAGTCCACAAACCCAGAGCCAAGGACGAGCTTGATCGTAGTAGTCAAGGCATCTGTTGTTCTGCAGGAAAGCAGGTGGTGATTTCCGTGTCTGCGAGCCGCGGTTGTGTTTGCAATTCTATGTTTTCATACGTACACATGGACATCATTTCGATGCAGATTGCGTCCTTCACCATACACAAGGCATTCAGTAGGCGGCATGAACTAAAGGTTATTGATACGTGAAGATAGTCTAAGGGGCTATCATGTGTCCGCGGTTCTCTGCATCTGCAAGAGCAATCCGGCGTCACACATTGACATTGTCTCATCGAACTGGGAGACATGAAACAGGAAAGTACTTGTTGCTCCTTGGCAATAATAAAAGAAAACATTGAAGCGGTAATCAAAGAAGCGGGACACTGATATAAAAAGGGTGAGGTGAGATGGCGATGTGATCAAAAGGTAAAGAGTCTCTGCAAGGCTATTTGACGCACTCTTCCTCTTGGAATCGTACTTGCATCCGCCAATAGCTTGAATATTATCCAGATTCCGTCGATTACTGCTATGGGGAAAAAGTGAGTAGACTAGCATGACAATTAAAAGGATGATGTTGACAAGAATAAAGATTCGAGGGAGGGCAGTCCCAACAGTGGCAAGCGATGGTACAAGAGGTGGAGTCGTCATGCATCATGGCCGAAGAGGTGATAAACGAAGATGGTCACGGCAAGTTCAGCAGGGCAAGAAAGGCGGAAGAGGACAAATAAAGGTGGCAAGAGCGAACCAATCGAAGGCATTATGGTGACAAGCGCTCAGGCCTTCACTACCATCCAAGAGAGCATGTGCAACTCTGAGGGAGGGACAGGTAAGGTAGCAGGGGTCAAGCCGTGGACAAGACACTGACAGGAGTTCATTCAAACGGGGCCCATTGCGGAAGGGGACAAGATAATTGGCGGGAATTACTCTGTACGTAGCTGACAGGCAATACACCATGACTGGTGGAGGCAAAAAGACTTGATGCCAGGGAGCGGAGGATGGGAAGGAGGCGGGGGAAACAAATATAGATGCGAGGGAATGGGTTTATGCCATCGTGGTCGCGTCAGACGGCAGATGCATTGGCGAGTGGGATGAGTGGAGGAATTGTAACTTGAAGGGCGTTCAATGCAAACAGTCGGAAAATGGCGAGGGAGTTGATCATGAGAGGGCAACGGGTGAAGAAAATTGTGTCAGGATCGGGCGATAGGACTGCACGAATCTCAGAGGTCTTTCTCAATGGGCGAGGAACTGCAAAAACACAAAGGTGGTCGCGACATTTGCGCTGGATGGACTTTGCATTACAACAGCAACGTGGGAACGTTGGGAATGCGCGGGAGTTTTGATGGCTGGGCTTTGCGACGCACCCACTCATCATCACGAAGGGCAACGGCGCAGGGGCCGACAATCAATGTCCTTGCAAATCACCACTTAAACTGAAATCACAGCCGGTGACGATCTCGACACGCGCTGAGGGCAACGACTAACGGGTACAACCCAACACCGACCTTGACAACTTCCGCTTCCAGATGGCCCTGTGGATCCACCCCTCCGCTCGACGTATCACTTTTCCGCTCTCATCTCCTCTCACTTTCACCTCCCGTACTCAGCGCATACCCTGAAGAACTTGTATCCCACTTCGACGACAAATTCAAGGAGAAAGTATCATGGTTTGCGACAGAGGGTGGAGGTGTTATATACATCGTCAAAGTCAAGGAGGAAACCGAGGGTGAGTGGAAGCCCGACTTAGATCATGCCAACCTAATACACACCAGAGGATGTCCCTCCTAATTCCTACTACCAACTCACTCCACAGCTCACCTACTCGCCGTCGAACGTCACCTCACTAGCCCTCATTAAGCGTGGTCCTACACTTGATCCCCACACCCCTCTAGCAAACCAATTGCATATATTAAACTTGTTTAGAGGTGAGGAAACACCATTCAAGAGTTTACATGCTGTGGTGAGCTGCGGTGTAACGCCGTGGTTTGATGTGTTCATCGGAGCCCGTGGTGCTGGAAAAGATGGTGGCGACAGTGAGATGGGTAATCTTGTGCCCTATATAATTAATACCCCACTCATCGCAACCTAGGAATCCCTATGACGAAAAAGAAGTTCGCAGAACTGGAGTTGTCGCTTCTACACCTTCAACAAAACGTGGAAATACCAGAGACGCACCTCATTATCCATCCTGTCATTCAGCAGGCTGTCGAGCAAGTGTGTTAATTTTCTTTTGAGTTTGACGCGTCGTCCAAGGCACAGCCAATGGGACAAAGGCCAAATATTTCTCATATACCTGCCAAACTTTTGAATGACAGTTCTTTCCTCAACATTCTACATGGGCACGTGAATTCATGGATCAAGTCTATCCAAGAGGTCACCAAGGTTGCGCGTGACGTGTCATCCGGAACTGCCTCACAGGAAATCAATTTTTGGCTGAGCCTGGGGAAAGCATTGGAAGGAATCGAGGCTCACCTACGAACAGAAGAAGTGAATATGGTGATGGAATGTCTACGGAATGCAAAGCGGTTCCACGCAACAGCCAGTTTCATCGCCGATACTAGTTTGAATAGTTCCACGGGTCTCGGTGAGTAATTAGTAGTGAGCACCCTTGTTTACGCTATACGGCTGATGGATAGTGCATCACCTAGTCCACAAGTACAATCAGTTGATGAAAGATTTTCCGCTGAACGAACCTCTCTCGGTCACGGACCTTGACAAGATTCAGGAGTCACTTATGATGATTTTCGGACATATCGATCGTAAACTCAAACTATCACCTTATCCAATCCGGCGCACACTTCCTCTCGTGGAGGCTATCTCGCGAGATTTCAACGATCAACTACTGCGCGTATTAACATTTCATTGACTTCCATATACGCCTTACGAGACTTTCGATCGACTACTATCTCAAACAGTATATGATATTTGATGTAATGGTGGAACCAGTTTGGCTTGGGCGGACCTAAGAGATCGAACATACTCGCAATAACAGGATAGCTCGAAAGAATGATTTTAACTCCACCGAGTTTGAACGTTATACGATTCGATTGATCGGATGTTGATGCCATCTGCCTTCTCAATCGCAAAGCAGCAGAAGATTCCCTAACTGCTGACACTACGACGCCGTCAGTTCTCCGGGGTGCAAGGTATGTACAATCATTCATTATGGAATACAAAGATCCAACAGTGATATGGTATCGTTGGACAAGGTATAGCATATGAACTCGAACGCAGCAAAGAAAACTACCAGGAAGTAGAAACGATCAGATCAACTAGGCACCTATATGGACGTACAGAATATGTTGGTCGCCAGACACTCTGCTCTGCAAGTCCTTTATTAGCCGATCGAGTGCGACTGCAGCCTGCGTATCGTAGTCGACATGCCCCGCCTTATCCATCGGAAAACTGCATCGCAACGGTGAGACAGAATGATCTTAAGCGTCTGGACTTTTGGGTTACTACCTTTGTGTTCCACGCGGGCGTATGGCAAGACAGATAGCATGCAAACAAGGGGCTTTAGAGTTCCCATTTGACGATGGATTCGACCGTGAAGTGGCCACTGATACAGCAGAGATCGAACGCGGAATCGAACGGTTGATCCTCGTTCGAGGCTCTGTGATATATGCTAGTAACGGGCAACGTCACTGGCACTGGGAGACGTCTATATGGAGATGATCATAATGTGAAGCAACCGCCAACAAAGGGTTCAAAAGGGTCGAAACAGGCAGTTCGTGAGCAGGGTTCACCGTGACACTGCAGCCAATGATGTGTAATGGAACAAATGTATACCTGCCTGCTTGCCTCGTTGTGTACAGCGTTGTAGCTTTGCCTCAAACCACCACCACTTCAATATCAAAGTCTGGGAACCCATATGACTTCAGAGGGTATGTGAGATGCTTGGATGGGCGAGAAAATACGGGGATTGATGATATGACTAGCAGTTGACCAGTTACATTCACACGCGAAATCCCTTGCCGAGCAGTTTGAGGGAGGAGGGGAAACACGCTGCATTGAGGAGGCAATCGACCTTGCTCGTCAAGCGTTAGAACTGTGCCCACCTGGGCCAGGACACCGCGAGCGAGCTGTCTCGTTGACACAGCTTGCACTTCATCTTAACACTCGGTACAGTCAGCTCGGGGACATCGAAGATATCAACGAAGCAATGTCACTTGACCGCGAAGCACTTCTTCTTTGGCCACCGGGCCATTCAGACCGAGGAATATCTCTAAACAACTTCGGCAGTCGTCTCTCCACTCGCTACGACCGGCTTGGGACACTGGATGATCTCGAAGAGGCTATCACGCTCGGCCGTGATGCGCTTCTTCTCTGCCCACCGGGGCATCCACTCCGATCAACGTCTCTAGACAACCTCAGCAAATATCTCTCCACTCGCTACGACCGGCTTGGGACACTGGATGATATTGAAGAGGCCATCACGCTTGGCCGTGATGCGCTTCTTCTGAACCCACCGGGACACCCCAGTCGACCCCGTTCACTATGGTCTCTTGCAAGCAGACTCACTACTCGGTACACTAAGCTACAACACACTGGCAAAGTTGATCAACAAGAGTTGTTCACCATCTATATACAACTTTTAGATGTTCAGCAAACCACATCGACTAGCGATTTGCCCGCAGTCAAAGCATGGATCAGCGCAGCCGAGCGTTTTCACCACTCCTCGACACTTCTTGCATATCAGACAGCTCTTCGTTTCCTTGTCCATCAGCTTGCCACTCTTCCAGTCCTCCCCCAATACCTCACAAGTGCGAAAAAAGTTGCATCATCGCTGGCTGTAGATGCCTTCTCTGCCGGTGTTCGTAACCATGACCTTGCCTGTGCCGTCGAGCTCCTTGAGCAGGGACGTGGCGTCTCTTGGAGCCAACTCGCTCGCCTCAATTCCTCGTCTGAACTGGCAGACGTCGCAGCTTCTGGGTCCGTGGGGAAGGCATTAGAAGAGGAGTTTACCCGGATAACGTCGCTCATTCGCAGTACTATCAATTCAACAGATCCGAATCAGCATGATCCAGTATGCAACCTCAACATCAAGCTGCACGCCGTCATTCTTGAAATCCGCCGGTTGCCCCATCTTTCCCGCTTCCTTCTCCCTCCTGCTTTCTCCGATCTCCAGCAGGCTGCCAGTAGCGGACCTGTCATAATTGTCAACGCAAGCGTATATAGTTGTGATGCGCTCATTGTGCTAGCAGACCAGAATCCCGTTCATGTTTCGCTCTCCGCGGTTACCAGAGACAGCGCTCGGGACCTGTCGTCAAGACTACGTACCCTGACCGTGCGCGCAAAGTCTTCGAACGTGTTACAAGAGATCGGAGCCTTCCTGCGGGAACTTTGGGAGATGGTCGTCTCACCCATTGTTGATAAACTCCGGACCATAGTTCCACTCCAATCGCGAATCTGGTGGTGCCCGACTGCGGAATTCACGCTTCTGCCTTTGCACGCCGCCGGTCCATGTAGGCTGGGTGAACAGAACCTTCCCGAGCTCTACGTTTCGTCGTATACTCCCACTCTCAGTGCCCTTATTCGTGCTAGAAGGCAAGTTCAGCTGAAAGCCGAGAGAGTCTGTGGATATGGACCCCTTGTTCCTACCAATCTCTCTTCCGTTTCTGTGAGAAGGCAAGACTCAAGTTCACCGCATCCCGAGCGGAGCAGTAAGCGCGAGCGCCATCCTGACCTCTCCGACGCTGTTGAGACGCAGCTAGAGACCTCTCCCGAAAGGAGTCAAGCGGATGTTTCTTCTGAGGACGAACCTGTGTCCGTCAGTAGTAAAACAGATGACATTGCTCGCCTGAATCCTGGGGGTCACTCGCAACAGACACGTTTCATTGCCATCGGGCAAGCGACTGCCATCGGGGAGAAAGAGCTCAAGTCGGTCGCTGATGAACTGACTGACATTGGTCAGCTTCTGGATGGGGTGGCAGCTTTTGGGCGCATCGAGGGTCCAGAATCCTCTATTTCTAGGGCCATTGATGAATTTGGCAAGAACGAGTGGGTGCATCTCGCATGTCACGGCATCCCGAACGAAGAACACCCCTTTGAATCTGCGTTCGCCCTCCACGACGGTCATCTCACGATTGAACGCATCATCCGATGTGAGCTAGAGAACGCCGAATTCGCGTACCTTTCTGCTTGTCATACGACGGTAGGGGACAAAGAGAGCCCAGATGAGGCTCTCCATCTCGCAGCTGCGATGCAGTTTATAGGGTTCCGATCTGTGATTGGGACGATGTGGGCGGTGGACGATGGCCACACGAACAAAATTACGTCGACGTTTTACAGGCACTTGATCGGCGATTCAGGTCGCCTTGATTATACTCGAGCTGCGCTTGCGTTGAACCTGACGATGAAGGAGTTGAATGGTATAGTACCTGGTGATCAACGGATTCTGTATGTACATATAGGTGCCTAGTTTGTCTCAGCGTATCAGTTTATCTTGCTCTCGTTGTTGTCATTGCCGCATCCCCTAACCTTGATACCGTGCTCAAGTTGTTTTACTGTGTAGTCTAGCATTCAAGTATACTAGATAGGTACTAGTGATTCGAACTTTGCATCACGCATCGTGCATCTGGCACTCAATACTCAGGCTCGAACTCGCAAGGTTGCTCAAACTTGGTACCAAGTCAGCATGCTAGCGTCTCTCGGTGAACTAATACATCATCTTAAAGCGTGTTGATTGGGCCAAATAGCCATGGGTCGTCGTACGAGGCGCGGAGCCAGATGTGAACGTTGAAAGATCTCAGTGACTTGGTTCAGAAAGAGTTGTAGCATTTCCGGCACTTGCGACATCACTTTCGCTACCTCAGTATGCGCTAATTATTCGTCGGTGAGTTGGCCCGACTTCGTACCACTTCGCTCCCCTTCTTGACTATACAATCCGCGGTGCCCCCAAGCCCCATTTGCTGATGTCGACGCCTCGACCACATTTCCACCTCTTGAGTCCTCGTTCCCGTTATTCATCTTGCTCGACCTGCGGTCACCTCGCGTAGCAGCCCAGTGTGCACCACGCATACCCGGACACTTGGTACGCACCCATAGCGGAACATGGGGCATTTAACTTCGGATCGAGGCGTTCAGCAGGTTAACTTAATGATGAGACACGCACGGAATGGCCAGGCTAATGCGATCCGGATTGGTAGTAAACACACGTAGCACGAAAGAACAAGACTCACCCAAGGGCCGGCCATAAACATCTTCCCTAGAGACGATCTCCAAACGTGGCCGACGTAGTGTCCTTCCACGGTGGTTTCGAAGGTATTGTTCGAGAGATCTGTGGATCAGGCATTCAATCTACACATCTCTGCAGGATCAAGGGGTGAGATGGACGCGAGTAAACCGGCGTAGGTTGAAGTATTTCACTTCACGTTCCGACTTTGTCTAACGAGGGGTGGGAGAGGTGCGGTTATCTACATAGTTGCCGTTGCAAGAAAAAGGCCAGTAGGAGACGGCCGCTCTGGGTGTCGGGCTAAGCGTGCAAAGAGCCTGGGAACTGAAGTTGCGGAGATCTGAGCGTGGCGGAGATTCGCACAACTCAAATTCCGGCCGTTCCAGACCTTCATCGACGCGCCGTGGTTGCCTCTCTCCAATCTTGCTTGCCCTTGCAAGACTGCGACACCAACTGGACTTCTATTGATCTAGTCTCGTACTCAGCTATCCAAGTCACAGATAGAATTAAATCTCTGCCTCAAGAATGTCTCTGTCGTGGACAACAAACAGAACACCTCGGACGTTGGCACAGAGATCTGTGCTGCACTGGCACTTGAGGCATTGAGGTTGAAACGTTGATGCTGAGATCTCTGCTGAAACTCAAACACACGCTTAAAAGAAGGTCGGCCTTGGGAAGGCAGAATCCACCAGCGTTTCTCCTGTCGTGGTTCCGTGTGCTCTCACTGCGTAAGTATATGTTCATCTCGTGCCGTCCCTTCTTGTTCCACTCATTTTTCGTTTTATCTCTTCTGTCTGTGTTGCCAGCCTGAGCACAGAAAGGTACGGGTGGTCCTCAACAACTAAGAATAGAGGAACGTGGACACGGTCAATAGAGCTTGAATGTAGACGAGCAACCGGGTAATGGTTGGCAGAAATGGTGGCCGTTCTCATGCGTGATCACCGAGAATGGTGGTGAGTGCGACCACGATACGAGTGGCTCATGGGAGACGACTTAACTTGTAATCTTGAGGGAGTGTATGCATGCGCATGTGGGCTCCGACGCGACGATTGGCTGCCACTCGGAAGGAGGTGAGAGGGCGTGCCATATAAAACAAACATCCATGCTGACGTTCATGGATGCGACCACTTCGCCAGAACAACTCGTAATATTCCACCCCACTCTAAAATTTCGGACCCCGGGAGCACTGAGGTAACGATACTCGTCCACTTCGAGATCATGGCTTTCGTGTAAATAAGTAGGCCCGACATCAAATAAAAAGAGAACATCAAATTTTATGAGACGGCACTCTATTACAAGAGCACCATGGAACGACATGAATTACCAGGTGAACTGGAAGTCAATGGACTAATATCAAAACGTATCGTAAACAACCCTGAGCTTGAATAGGGGCGCACTACATTCCGTCTCATTAAACCAGAGCGTTTGAAAAGCTTTGCCTTGATCGCCATGAGTTGCCATCACGGTCACGGTCTCGTCCTTCCCTAATTCCCCTGATTTGACCAGGATTCCTAGGGATGCAAGATTCTTGACCCTCGTGTGTGTGAAGGCTGCGATCCCATCGACTATCTGATCAATGTCAGCCCATTCGGTACTAAGGGCCCCAGTTTGCTGTCCTTGATGTCCGTGGGTGCTTGAACGACCTCATCAACGACATTTTTCCGATTGTACGGTCTACTGTTGCCAGTGCTATGGTTCGTCTCGCAAGAACATGCCCATTGGCATCGGTAGGTCTGGCTTAGAACATGTGGCGTATCTACACGATGATACTCTAATTTCTAAACTCGAATTGATCAAGGTTTCGTTGACGAGGCTGTACGACGAGACAGATGCCATCGTGACTATAGGAGGTGAATGAGGAACGCACTCGAATGAATTTATCTGATTACCACATGACCCATCACGCAGCGCACACTCAAGCAAGCTTCGCGAATCCAACTCGAGATTTACCGTAGTCAAAGACAGTGTAGGCGCTCTGAAGGAAAACATCTCCAACAATCCAAAACGCTGATGAAGGGACGCAAGCGGTGTAATCAGTAGGAAGTGCTGCGGAGATAAGGGGCATAAGGACTCACGATCGATGTTGGCGCTAATGATGCCACTAAGGCAATCAGTCGAGGTATTAGAAATAGGTCCGAGATTGAGCGCTGAAGCAGCGATTGGGAACGATGTTCCACCAAATGTGAAACTGATGTTCGGGAAAGAATTGCATGGGACTGGAATGTGTTAATAAAGTCTGAGTGTGGAAGCATATTCCTGCTCACATGTATAGTAGCCGTTACCAACGCTTGTGCTGTTACCACCAATGGCATTGTACAAAGCCGAAACGTTGGATGGAGGACCAATGACGAGGTCAGTACCAGTGTCAATGACGGAATCGATGTTGCTCAGGATTGTCTGCCCATTACCCTGGACGTTATCCATTATCACCCTCCAGAATGCCTATAGTGATCATGATGTCAGTTATTCAGTGCCCACTGGCACGTAGATCCAAATAGCCCACCTTCTGCGTAACAGACATATAGGCAAACTTTCCTGTGTACAAATGATGGTTTGATCCACCAATGTGCAGCTCACCGCCGGATGACGAGAGCTTGAAAGCGAATCGTGGATCCTTCACTTGCCCTTGGGAGACGAGAGACTGAAAGACAGGACTGGTGTTATACACAGCAAGGGATGGGTAAGCCATTCCCATCAACCCCAATGGCTCAGTAGAGTATGACTCTGCAGCGCCCAGGGTCTGGTTATGCGCCTACTTGGCCATCAGAAACGATTGGTTTTATAGATGGCAAAACCCACGGTGAAACCGGCAATGGACATGTTATCGGTGTATAGTTCGCCTGAGACGACACCACTTCCAAACCCGAAGGAAAAATTCTTGTGCAAACTATTCGAGGTTGAAGAGGACTCGGGATCCCAACGAGCATGGCCATTGCAGGACGATCCACATTTAGATGCGGGAATGAATGTGTTGCTGTGATTAAAGTGAGACGGTCGAGTTGCAGTGAATACATACTAGGTGCTCACCTAGAACCAGTATCGAAAAGGACTTCAAGACTCAGAAAAATGTTTGTAGAGGGTACGACAATGATTCACCTTTGAAAGGCTTGGGGGGAGTACCAACCTCAATACTACCATGCCAGCCCGCATCCAATGGTACACTAGCTCCGCGTTTTCCTGCGCTCTGCACCGTGCCAGACGGAGGTACTTCCCCAGTATTTTTCTCAACATTCTCGAGGCCAAGGAGTATCTTGCTAGATGTGGTATTTGAGCAGACTAAGAGTAATAGTGCATGTATGCAACGTGCGCCACAGCTGATGCAACATGGGAGTTGAGTGCATCGAAACTAACACTCCCGTCAGCAGTAAGAAAACTAGAATATTTGACGATCGGAATGGTTATGCCATTTGTCTGCTCAGTGGCCAAGGCTGACATGGCAGCCGTCAAAACGGCCAAAGTGGCAAGGGAGCTTGCGAGATCTGGGGTGAAGCGTATTCTGCACATGTACTGTCAGTGAGAAAAACTGAGGAGTCACTTATGCTACAAGTTGTGCAACGTTCTGCTTACCTTTTATCGTGATACCTGGATGATTCTGTGCATGGTGAGATGAAAGGGTGCCGTAACCATGCGAGTTTTCATCGGCGCTGGTAATCAGTACACATGAGTCTGGCTTAAGTTAGTGGCATGTTGAGGCCACGCGATCTCGATTGGTACGTCATGTCAGGGACCTGACTAGCAATGACTCAAAAGGAACCACATTGCGAGCGAGCGAGTGAAGATATCAAGCCTAAGGAGAAGTACAGGTGCGAGATCGGCGTGCGGAGTAGCTAGTGGGTACCTACGCTATGACCGTGACAAGTGGAACACCCGGCATTGTAAGGAGTCTAGAACGTCACCCGCGCACCGACGAGGGAAGGAACAAGAGAGTGAGTTGACATGATGATCGAGTTGAGACCGGAGACAACAGGAGGAACCGGATCTAGAGACAGAGTCATTGCTGGCAGCAAGGTGTCTGATACGTCATGCATCCCCAGTTAGATAAGGCTTCTATAATCGACATTTTTTGCACGCAGAATTGTGGCAACCAGGCTTGGCCGCCACCACCGGATCCTACCTTTCCTTCCCCCAGCCAAGACGTGTTTCCCGTCCATCATGAATACGACCGATGTACCCGGTGGGCCTTGGCCAGGACCTTGGTTAGCCAGGAGCCGCGCTGAGCGGGTCCTGGCGCAGTGGCTGGCGGCCTCGTAGTCAGTCTTGCATGTCGTAGTCAGTCGGTATCCAACCACTCGCACCTGCGGGTTCCCAGGGTGTCCCTCTCCACCGATCGGAATGCACGGATCCCCAAATATGATAACATCTCGTCAGCGTATCCTCTCGGTTCTCCTTTCCATGTACTCACACTTTCTCCATGCCAGTACTCGACGAAATCCAGAAAACATTGTCTGCAGATAAAAGTGTAGAGTCTGAGAGCAAGCGCGTGTTCTTGACGTCAAGTTGCACATCCTTTGTTCCAATTCTACCCTTTCTCACGTGTCTCCGGCCGGATCATATCACCGCATCACCTCCATGCCTCTATCATTTTAGTGACCTCGAGTCAGGGCACATTCATTCATTCTCATCAATCCCTTGAAGAGTGGTGGTTGCAATTTCCTCGTATCGATGAGCCACTCTTTTCATGCCTCATTTACCCCGAGACATTGGCTGGTTCATTGAACATATCACCCAAGCGAACTCAGCACCCTTGTTTCCCTGTTCCTCGCCCCCACAATCATACCACCTCCAATTCCTCAGAGGGTAAGTGAGCGACGTGCTCTTGGGACGGCATTGAGAGCATATACTCTAGATCGAACTCTTGCGCTGACGGCGTACCTCGAGTGACTCGTTTACAACACGTGGCAGCGTGCAGACGCCATGGTCAGGGGCATGTCTCATTGCTCTTTGCTGAGTAGAGAATCATTTCACCAGACGAATTACGACGATATGGTCAAGAAAGAACTTTGTCGCGGTGATGATTTGGACGCATAGTATATGTGTTTTACCTGGACCGCTGTACATACCGAGTGTTGGACCGGGTGGAGAAGGGTTGATCGAGGAAGTTGTAGCTGATATGGGCGCTTGCTGAAGGTTGGATGAGAGTTTGAGGTACGTTAGTAAAAGTATGCGCTGATCCACATGTTGACGAATTTCGCTCGTAGCGTAAATAGTAGAGCAGGCCTGTCGGAAGGCGTACAGTCGAGTTGACGACGCCAGCAATCCCAGAGTGCCATCCTCTCTAGGACACGTCAAGGAATGAGACAGGTGAGTTGGAGTTAGAACGAGGGTACTTTGATTGATTGATTTAACCAAAGGTAATGGATCTGTGACGATGTTATACTGTCATGGCTATCTTATGCTACTGATACCCATCCACAAGACTGAATATTATATGCGTTCCACGACGTTTCAATCATGGTTTGTAGCACAACACAACGTTGTTGAGGGCTTTTGCTCCTACTTTGGCTGCTGCAATGGTGGGTAGGTGCATCTCTCATGCTCGCGATGTTGTCTTCACATTCTGAGTCCATTGCCTATTGAAATTGCTTGTTTCATGAAGAATCGTGAGCTTTTCTTCGCCCTGTACCATTCGTGTCACCACTCAGGAACATCATGCTTCATTTATTTCTCAGTAACCCTGCAGAACTTGTTTGTCTCCTCTGCAATCCTGACCTTATGTCTCCTGGCGCAAGTGACACAGCATGTTTTAGGAACCTGATCATATCAGATGAATGTGCCGCTCTTGTTCCAACTTGAGCTTTGCAATATAAATTGCTGATCGTGGCGTGTTCGATTTGCCACTCATAATCACCGCAGATGCCGGCCAAGAACCCGATGTTCGGACTCACATTGGCATAGGCACAAAACTCCGAGTCGGGAGAGAGCGTACGCCTGGAGCTTTCCGCCTAATAGTTGGTATGTTGCTGAAAGATCATATCAGTACTTATCAAGTCTCAAGTTGATTCTACTGAATCCGAGTCTGGTATGCTTGTATCTGCGCCCATGACATTTGTCACAAAACCAATGACCCTTGATGGCCGCCCATTAAAACACTTACAAGGGTACAACACAACGACCTCGCTTTTATTCGCCACTAATCAAATCAAATCACCATTCAAAACTTGACTCCGATCATAATAGGGTCGAAGGTATATCCTGACAGCTAAACTTCTTACGCGGCCATTTAACGGTCACTTGGGCACAGCCGGCCGACCACCCTGAGTCCCTGACGGAAGGTTTTCTGAATTCGTGGATTCAACACCCTTATAAACCAACAGCTACGCGCAGACTCCTTGTTATACTATACATCTGACTGGCTTCCAGTTCGTATCCACCAAGACTATGTCCTCTGACCCACAGTCCACTATCGTGGCCACTCCAGAAATCAACTATGCTTCACGTGCGTGCTAGTGCGTCTATCCTCGTGGCGGTCAGTCCCACAGGTCGTTTGCAGTTGCTATCCTAGTCTCTGTCGGGTATGATTACAGTAAGTTCCAGGTTCTGTTTTGTTACGAGTTACAAACTGACCATCGCTAGTCCTTGTCCTTCCAAAAGAGGTACCGCTCGTAGATTCTTTCAAAATAAACCCATCTCTGATTGACCATTTCTGAAGATAGAGTATATCTGGGTAGGTGCATGGCGAGTCCCTGAGCCGATACAGTCCTGACAAGAATGCAGCATAAACGGTGGTCTTGGGTTACTATCATGTTCATTCTTGCACGTACCTAATTCCCCGTGTACTTGGAACTAAGCCGTCTTCTAATGAGAGACTGATAGATCCGTTATTGTGGCCTATATAACGTGGCGTGAGTATGCAGCTGCTGTAATACATACAATATATGCTGACCTCGAGCATGCATCAGGTACACGGCATCCTGTGAGTTTAAAGTCTTCAAGATTGATCATGATTGAGCTCTCAATGACTGTGGCAACAGTGGGAAGTACTCTTGTGTCCGATCTTGAGGTATGTGTCGTATGTACAGGGTGATCTGTCGTATGTCCCATGATCGCTGAGTTCCCCTAGGTGTACGTATCGAGCTCACTACCATTATTATACACCTGGAATGTGTCTGATTTCAGCGAAATAGTTGTAAGTATTGGTGTGGAACAGTTCACTTGCTTTGTATTAATGTACGCTCGAAGGCGAAATACTGACCTATAGCGAGAATTGGACATATATCCTCTTTCTCGGCGCCGCCGATTGTGAGTCGTCCATCTGATCCGATTCTGATCCAGAGATGATATCTTTATAGTTGTCATGATTCTGCGCGTATGGGCCATGTACAATCAATCCCGAATTATCCTGTACTGTCTGCTTACCATGCTCTTCATCGAGATCATCGCCACCATAGTCGCTGCTGCTGTCTATACCAACCCGAAGAACGGATGGTGTACGTAAAATTGTTAATCCGACTCATGAGTCAACAAATGCACGGTACACTAACCAACAGTCAGGGGTCATCACTCAAGGACCACAATATTCATTTTGCACAGAGCAATTCACACAACTCATTTGGGCAGAGGTGGCTCCAATTTTCCAAATGACATTTGGTGCGACATTGTGCGTCGTAGCCGTCGCACAGTTCGTGAGGCAGTCACTTCAAATGTACCGTGTCACAAAACAGTGGCAACTCAGCCGGTACATCAACCTGCTCGTCGAACAGGGTATCCTCTACTTCTTAGCGTATGTTCAGCCTGTCCCTGGGCGCCCTGCTCACACACTCATGTTACTGATGGGGTCATGCCGGAACTGAAACCTTTCTGTTACAGGATCCTCCCGCTGAACCTGACCAACCTACTGGCCCACACTGGGAATATTCCGAGTAGCGGATGGCAATTCATACTTCCAGCTATTCTGCAGGTCGTGCCTGTGTACACATTGGCACCCCGATTTATCATCAGCATACGGGAGTTATACGCACATGATGTCCAAGGAAGACGTGGAAGAGGGATTGACAGTGGATTTGGCTTATCTACATTATCCGGGTTTGCGGTTGGTGTGCAGAGCGAGGTCGTGGAGGTGTATGGTTCGGAAGTGGTGAATGAGGGTACAGGAGACATCGAAGAGGTACCAAGGGAGATTGGATCCGTTCTGCAAGTGTAATTAGAGAGATGGTCATAGACTCGGGTACACACCACGTTTCGAATACTAATTATAAGTGCTAATGTATCGATTTTATTACGCACATCGAGCCGCGGACCATAGATGCTTCATCATAACCTCGAGCAGTGTCATTACTAGTAACACTTCAGAAATTAGAATATAATTTCTCGACACTTTAAGTTGGACGCAGAGTGTTCATCTCACGAGGAGGCCGTATCTAATGCGACCGCAAGGAAGATTAATGAAAAAATATGTGGCAACCCCAGAGTCAAACCTACAATTGTATGAACTACCACCTCCACCGCCGAGTGCGACGGCAGTGTACCAGCACTCAAGAGCTTCGCCCACCGGAAAACTAGTGTCATGATTTTTAATTCTTATCATGGAGGACGGATGGTTTGTCCCAGTGTGCCTTTCGAAATTCTCAAAGCCATTATGAATCCTCCTAAGACCGATAGTCAAGCGAGCATAACACGACAGCAGTACGACTTACGCCGCAACAAAGTCGACATGGGAGTCAATTGCTTCCAAATCGACGCCCCCGTCAGCCTTAAGCAAACTCCGAACTGAGTGCTTGGTCATTGGAAAGTTGCAATGGAAACCCGATACACTCTTCCGCACAGCTGGCTGAGGTGAAGCATTTGCCGGCAAGGTCGATGCAACAAGAAATACTATGAGAGTGGTTCGCATTTGAGATAGGGTACTCATTAAGAGCTTGAGGTGCCTCCTAAAACCTGGGATCTGTGCAGGTCTCAGATGATGTACTACTTTATAACGAGCAACAGGCTTGCGAGTGTCGCGGGACTCTTCACATAGTAGCTTCTCCTCTCAATAATGGTTGCTTCTTCTGTATGTTTCAGGATCCGGAACATGGGTGGACGCGGGCTAGTCTCATACACATCTATCTGTCAAAAACACGTCAGGGACTCGGATCAGCCTGGAATTTACAGACAGGAAGACCATCGGGTCGGTGAGATCTTGAGATCCCATGCGAATTCGAATGCAGAAAGCCATTGAAAGAAATGTTGCTAGCCTGGCCAATAAAAAAGATGAATGTTAAATGCCAATGGAAAACCTGTTCATGTATCATTGTCAAAGACTGAGTAGTTATGGGACTCTTCACCTAGCTTCGCCACTTTCACTCGAGAAAGCTTCTCTTCTTCCACAACAGGTTATGTTTCAGATTCCTGAACACGGGCTGACTCGGACTTCTGAAGATGTCTATGTATTTGAATTATATCGAGAACAGTCCACGAATCTCACCGGACGTGGTGAGCTTGAGAATCGCGATAATACTAGTCAAACCGAGAGTAAACAAGTTGGATCATAGCATGCTATGCAAAACCATTAAACATTGCACCATGCAGTTAAGCAAGTGGTGCGAAGCCAACTCTCGAGTTCCCAGCGTCAAACGTGGTATAGGCGTTCTGAAGAAAATTAGTTCCGATGATCCAAGCCGCTAGATTGCCGGCGCACAGAAGATTCTTGCTTGTTAGCAAGTGGCTCAAGCACCAGTTCAGAGGGAATGACTAACTAGAACTCGTTTCTTGACCCATAATGCTCGCGAGACATTCAGATGAATTTGTCGAGATAGGCCCAAGGTTAAATGTCGACGCAGACATTACGAATGGCGTGCCACCAAAGGATAATGCGATCTCTGGGAATGCATTGCATGGGACTACATAATGTGCAGGAGCAGAGCTATGAAACAAAATGACAACGTACAGGTCATGTAATTCGCACTGGAGCTACTTGCAACATGTGTACTGTTAAGGGCCTTGGCAAGCGATGCAACATGTTCAGGAGCGCCAATGGTGATGGTGGATCTTGTGTCTATAATGCAATTGATATTTTGAAGGATGACTTTCCCATCGCTTTGGACGTTGTCCATGGTGATCTCCCAATAGCCCTGGCGAGCGCCTTGGACTGAACGACTGCCTACAAAGACTGGAAGGTGCACCTACCGTTGTCGCCACACTAGTGGGGGCATAACTGAAGTCACCTATGTACAGCGTCGGATCAGCACCACCGAGGTAGAACTGGCCTTTTGTCTGCTGGAACATCAAAGAAAATGAATTATCGGGAAGCGCCGAGGTAGAAACGAGGTTTTCGAAGAAAGAGTTGCTTTGAAAGACAGAGATGGGCTGGAAGCCTAATCCTATGAGACCATCCGCAGGGAAGTCGGCTTTTTGGAACTCTGTAGGGTAGTATGACACGGCACCAGTGTCCTGGTTGGACACCTAGTAGTCTCTGTGGTGAGAACCGATTTCCGAAAAAGACACATGCAACATACGGAATAGTAAGAACCCATGGCAACTAGCTCAGTATACAAAAGACCATCAACATACATATACTTCCCATATCTCTCCGAGAAATACCCCTGAAAAGAAGCAGTCGGAGAGGCATCGGGGTTCCAGAGATAGTGACCATTGCAAGTAGAATCGCAGTAGGTCGACGTAACAAAGAGATCACTGTTAATCAAATCGAACTAAAAAAAAGTGGCATATTGCCAGATACTAAACACTTACGCGGATGCGGTGTCTAGTTCGACTGTAAAGAAGATTAGTTAGGAGGTTCGTCGCAGTCCCGAGCAAAGCCCACCATAGAACGGTTCAATGGGGTGATTTCCGAGCAGAACGACCCCATACCATGTCTCAAGAGCGTCACCCAAGGTAATTGCATCCCTTCTTTGTTCAGACCTTTTCACAGAGGAAGGATGAGGCTTCCCAGTGTTCCTTTCGAAGTTCTCAAACCCTTTATTAATCCTCCTGAGATTGATAGTTGAGTGAGCATAGCACGACAGCGGTGCGACTTACGCCGCAACAAAGTTGACATGGGAGCCGATTGCCTCCAAATCGACAACCCCGTCGGCCTTAAACAAACTCCGAACTGAACGCTTGGTAATTGGAAACCCGATACCATTCTTCTGCGCAGCTGGCTGAGGTGAAGAATTGGCCAGCAAGGTCGATGCAATAAGAAATACTATGAGAGTGGTTCGCATTTGAGATAGAATACTCATCGAGAGCCTGAGGGACCGTCTCAATCCTGCATTCCGTGCAGGCCTCAGACAACATTCTTTATAGCGAGCAGTAGGGCTACGATGGTCGCAGGACTCCTCACCTGGCCTCTCCTCTTGATAAGGGTTACTTCTTCTGCATGTTTCAGGATCTGGAACACGGGTGGATACGGACTAGTTTCATGCATATCCCTCTATCAAAGGAAGACTGGGATCAACTCGGGCCTGGTGTTTACAGACCAGAAAGATCGCCAGGTCAGTAATATCTCATGCGAATTCGAATGGGGAAAATTGTTGAAAGCAACGTCGCTAACCTGGCCAATAAAAAAGACGAGCTTTAGACCCCAAAGGAAGACCTGTTCATGTATAAGAGACTGAAGTGCTACAATGGTTATGGGACGCTTCACCTAGCCTTGCCACTTTCGCTCGAGAAGGTTTCTCTTCTTCCGCGACAAACTATGTTTCAAAATCCTGCATACAGGTTGATTCGGACTTCCGAAAGCATTTATTTTTGTCTTAGCGCATACTAACTTTGCAGGCAGAAAGTGACTGGAGGCCGCTAGTATTCTGCGTGAAATTTTTGATAGCGTTGGCCTAGCCAACCAGAAAAATGAAATGCACACTCAAGACAATTTTGTGCATACAAAATGAACATACCTGGTAACCGATAGTCACTGCGGCCTATGCAGACTATGGGGCCGTAACCATGGTACATGAGAAGCAGGCCACTTTGGAAGAGAAGGATAGTCCGCAGCGACTAGCTTTTGAGTCAGGCCAGTAACTCAATCCAAGCATCATGCTAAGAGAGCCAGCACATCTACGGAGCCACCCTCGATGCAATCCAATCTCGTCCTGCTCACACATTATCTCCCATGTACACATGTACATCATTTGTTATCCTCTCCGTACGGGATTACAGGGATTTTTAACAATCTCCAGGGCCTTATCGTTCCCGGGCCATCACGATCGGAATCCAGATTTATGAGGGTCAACGTGGCTGCGGAGGCATTATTGCGGTTGTACTAGCAAAAGTGAATATGCTACTCGCCTTTTCATTGCTTGTAGCGCTCCACAGATGCCTCCTAGGTCTCTAAATCACTTCAGGACTATTCATTTTTTTGCTACAGATTCTGCGTGACAGGCATATCACTGACCACTCCAGAGCGTGCAAACATAGCTAAGATCTCCATCCGTCACGCTTGCAATGAAATCTGCTCAAAGACTCTCGTTTTGCTTTGCCGTATTTAGGAGGAACCGGTCCAAGATGGATCAAATCGCATGGGTCTGAGTCGGGAACGTGTTGTGGCAGAATGTGAAGTCAGTGATCGGGAAGTATATGCATGAGACAGTTGAGAGTATCATATAAAAGGCAACGGGACGATTAACTTACGGTTGCAGTACTGGACCTGACTTAAGTAAAGGGCGAAATCGGCGCTGTGGTTCCCGATCCGTAACCAAACGAACAGATGCGGTAGCTCATGAGCACGTTCGAAGCCAAGTACAAAACAACTGATGATGCTGACAAAAGGTTGTAGGTTATGAATCACCGTAATGTACTCGAAAAACCCACGTGGAATTTGCCGCGCATGTTGGCTTGCGGGCACCACCTAGTAAAAAACCCATCGTGTTATCGCGATATCTGACCACCCATAATATTAGCCAATTGAGCACTCCAGGATCGATACGAGGTAAATACCACCTAGATAACGCACCGCGATGGAATATAGCACAAACAAGTTATGATGCTGACACTGCCTGCCAGTCCCTTCTTTTCCGACAAATGCGGACCAGCGCTCGTTCTCATTCCGAAAACTCCTGCTGCAAACATGTTGGCGTTTGATTTAAGGCAGGCGGCACAGGTGGGAATCATTAGAATGGTGAGACGAGCGGATGTCTTGGAAACACGAATGAGGTGACGAGGGATGAGGGAGAAACCAATTGTTGCGTGTAATAGTGAGGGGGTCATCCGTAGATTTAAAACAAAGATCCCTCTGTGTTCCGGACATCGTTAGAGTGTTTCGGGTCATAACTCATAAGCACAAGTTACTTGCATCTCTCGTCCTCCTGGTCATCTGCAGCGTGCCCATGGTTTCTTCTCTTGGGCGAATACCACTCAACGCCTTTCTTGGCCTCCGAAGCTGCTGTCTCTTTCGTCGTAACCATTATCACTTGTCGTACCACGATTAGCAAGACAGATAAGCAGGCATACAAACGATTCTTACCCGCTCTGGATTCTCGAGGAAGTTGATATATTTTTCGGAACAAACACCAGTGCCACTTGCTGGACCCTCTACTGCGTTACTCTGTGCTTTCCCACCAACATCACCTGCGCGTTCACACAATAGCAATTTCCCGAGCCGCGCCTCTGCGTCTGCGGGCACAATCCGACCTTCCTGTCCAAAGAGACAGAGAGCAAGCAGAGCATTAGGAAGCCGACACGTTCGATGTTGTCTCGCCTGTATGGGTGGTAAGATTTGAGGTGTACACTGTTTAAGATAAGGACTGTTGCCTCTGCCAGTCACCCATCGAACGCCTGATTCCACACGAGTGCGAGCACGTTACTGACAGGCCGTGGGAGTCTAACACTGACCAGGTAATAAACTCCCACGCGTCCCGTCGTTGCTAATTCGGCCTCGTTCCCTTGATCTCCTCCGAGCGCTATGGCCAAGAGATCTTAGACTTTAGCCACGTTACCATGCATGACAAAGATCAACGAGCGCGTCACAAGGCCAAGAAATTCGAGATCAAAGAGAGCGCGGTACGTCCCCGGACTCCCTTCCAACGATGATTTACCGATAGCTATACCCCTCAGTTTAAGTGTGGGGTATCATATGTTGTATTGAGACCCGCATGAGGAACTAGATGTGCTGCCAACGAGCCGATGTGAGACCTGGTACGGCCTACTTATCAATTATTCTCTTACATTTGTCGCTTTCGCTCTCAGTCTCACTCATACGTGTCAATAAATGTGTCAATAAGCAGTCGACGAACTCATCAGGACTTCAGAAGGGCTAAAAGTGGCAGCATTCCCGACCCTAGGCCTGCATAGGAGTAAGTGTCCTATATCGCACCTTGATTCATTCATACGGTTTATCTTAGGGAGATCGACAAGCGCCTTCAATTATCTGTGAAGACAAGATATAGCCTGGGTGTCGCGATACTCATACATTCGTAAAATCCGTCTTTAGGTAATGACGAGCGATATCGTACGATTGCAACTTTCTTAATGCCGTCTTTGACGTCGGTATTCACGCGAGTGTGCATTAAAGGGCCTATCCGCTTCACGCTGGAATAGTGACACTTTACCGGCTCTTGAGCAGCTTCACGTAAACGGCCTTCAAACAGGCGGTCTCAGAGGAATAAGGCTGAGAAACGTAGACATGAGTGCCATCTCAACGATTTTGATGTGATGTGTTTGGGGACCTGTAGTGTGTGAGGACTGACGAGTCGATGTTAATACCGGCAAGATTTCGACGGTCGTACTACATTGACAAGTACGCGTTGCTCAAGAGAACCAACGAGTGAATCTCATACGAAGGATTGTGCAGAATTCAGACAAGGTAACAAAGACGAATGTAACGTGCGTGAAGAATGCGAGCAGGCTGGGGGAAATGAAACAGGAAAGTAGTTATTTCTCCCATGCGATGACGGAATGAAATACTAGGGCGGTAATCAAAGGAGCGAGACGCCGATGTACATAAGTGGAGGTGAGATGGTGGTATGACCAAAAGATACGTCACAACCTGTGTTCGAGGGAAAAAGGTTGCTGTGTGTCCACTCGACGCAGTCCCCTTCTTAGAATTGTTTTGTATCCGCCGATAATGTTATCTAGATTCCGTCGGTTACTGCCATGGAGAAAAGGTGAGTAAGCAGATACGACAATGGCGGGAGAGGTCGAGTCATCATGACTGAATCGAGACGACGAACGAAGGGGGTCGCGGCGAGTCCAGTCGGATCCAAATGGTGAGAGCGAGCTGGTTGAAGGCGTTCAAGTTATAGTAACGGGCGCTCGAGCCTCTACTGCCATTCAAGAGAGCAGTGTGGCTCCGAGGGAAGGCAAGCGAAAGTGAGAGGGTCGAACCGTAGACAACATACTACTGACGAGAACTCATTTCAACAGGGCCCCAACTGCGGCAGTGGTCGAGATCGATGGCGGGAGTTACAGTGGCACATATCCGGTTGTATTCATGGCTGACGGGAAGCACGTCTTGACCAGTGGGGGGGAAAAGATTAGGTACTGGGACATTGAGGACGGGAAAGAGGCGGGGGAACCGATAGACGCAAGGGAATGGGTCTATGCCATAGCTTGAGGGAGTTGAGAGGACACACGGACGATGTGAAGGCGGTTGACGTGTCTCCGGATGGGACAAGGACTGGATCGGATGACAAGACAGCCCAAATCTGGTCTTTCTCCACAGGCGAGGAACTCCGAAAATTCAAACGTGATCACTACGTGGCCACGGCCAAATTTTCGTCGAACGGACTTTTCTTCGCAACCGCGACGTGGCAACACAAGTCGGTCCGGATCTACAAAACTGAAAATGGACAGCTCCTCGCTGACTTCAAGATTCAAGTCGGTTCATCGCGCAACCAATCCCTTGTGTGGCATCATCACAGCAGCCATCTCTTCATTGCCTCAATAGATAGTCACATTCATCTCCTTGACGCGTCCACCAGAAACATGCTCTCAAAGTGGCACACAATCTATCAGCC
>JBBPUM010000089.1:0-33554 GCA_038094695.1 Chiua aff. virens
AAGATGTTATGCAGGTTGCTCACAATTACTTTGAAAATGGCATCGCTCACTTCACGCGCCGGATCAACAAATGTATCTCCATCGGTTGTGCAAATGGAGAGGTAGCACCTTTCGTTGGACACAACGCTTTCTTGCGTTGGTCTGCGATCCAAGACGCGGCGTTCATTGACCCTGCAGACGGAAAGAAAAAGGTCTGGTCGGAATCGAACGTCTCAGAGGATTTCGATATGGCGTTGCGTCTTCAGGTACGCACTTCGTAGATATTGTTCTTGTTGGTCGTCTAAATGCGGGTCTCCATAGCTCAAAGGCTACAGCATTCGTTGGGCGACTTACTCCAATGGTGGTTTCAAGGAAGGTGTATCCTTGACCGTTGACGACGAGCTCAACCGTTGGCAAAAGTACTCCTATGGTAAGCGTTCACACCCATCGAACCGCGCTCGCGGTACTGAATGTCGTGTATCAGGCTGCAACGAACTTATTTTCAACCCATTGATCGAGTGGTGGAAAAAAGGCCCGATTGCGAAACAACTTCGGATATTTGTCTGGTCTGGAGCGCCTGTCCACTACAAGTTTGCAATGATGGCCTGTAAGTGTTTAGCAACTGCCACTCGCTCCGCTGATTCACTTGGACCGTAGACATGTTCTCCTACTGTGAGTCTTTTCATCTACAGCTTTCCTGTGCTCGCCCTAACACTTTTTGCAATGATCAGACGGCATTGCGGCAGCCGCAATTTTATCGCTCGTTAACTATCTGCTCCTCGGGTTCCAAGTCCAGATCGACGGTTTCTTCCTCCATAGTTTTGAGATCTGGCTCGCATGTACCGTCGTCTTCCCCGGACTTGGTAATGTAGGGTTTACCTTACTTGAATACCGTCTCGGACAACGAAATATGCTGGCTTCTCTGAGCGAGAACCTGAAATGGGTCCCATTCTTGTGCGTTCCTTCGTCTTCCCTCGCTTCACGCTCTGAGTCGATTTCAGCTTCTTCTTCTTTGGCGGCCTCAGTATTCATCTTTCGCAAGCCCTGCTCGCCCACTTGTTCTCGTACAATATCACCTGGGGTGCCACCAAGAAAGAAGTCGAGCGATCCAACTTTTTCCTCGAGGTGCCCAAGATCTGGCGCCGATTCCGTGTCGCGCTCGTCTTGTCGATCCTGACACTTGCAGGGATGATCGTGTTGAGTACGACAGTCAATGTCGTCCCGACCGGATGGCAGATCGATACGAATGACTGGGCGGTGGTGCTCCCGCTTGCGTAGGTGATTCGGGTCGTCGACGTTGGTATGTACTGACGCATTCTCTAGGCTTGTCGTTGGATGTCATATTCTCTTTCCTGTGGGTTTCTGCTGCTCCTGCGTATATGCATTAACTAACCCCTAATAGATCGTGCTCAACCCGTGGCTTATGATATTCTCTTACTAATCTCCATTATCAACGTTCCTTCTTTCAATTTACTGCACGGACGTGGCATTTATGGCGAGGTGTCATTTACGATGAGGTTTGTTGTAGATATGGCTCAAATTAGCATAATATACGGACTATTTATGTGTCGGATCATTTGCTCCTGAAATACACGATCGGGCGGCGATGATGTCGATCCTGGTGGCATTATTAAATTGTTTGCTGAAGAGTTGTTTAATGTATTGGGCGGTAACATTGGTGCAATTGAGTGGCACTTCTGAGAATCTTTGATTGCTGGCAGTAGTGTATGACGAATATTTGGTTTAATGATGATATGGTTGCTCTCCATTGCCATGTGGATCTTTAATTATATTGTTGGCTTTGTTATCCTGAATATTCCGACACTTTATGGCAGAGTACTAGGTCATTCATTCTATTAAGGGTAAGACAGGGTTTATTTTGTACCCTGACCTCAAGGTGTCTTACCAAACTCCTAAAATTACTTATCCTTGAGTTTCAAGTGACACACCATTGAAGTCACCATATACTAGTATTAATCATTGCACCTGTCTAGTAAAATCATCCTCTTTGTAGTCACCATGCCAGTGGCCTAGGAGGATCTCACTGGTGTGTATTGCATGTGGAAGATATCTGGAAGCCACATAATCTGCCAGTGTGAGAAACTCCAAGAAAGACAGATCATGGAACTTGACACAAGAATGTTTGACCTGTGGACTCTATTTAGCTACAGACCTTGGAGTACATAGGCTGTGTGGCATTGTGTAAAAGAAAATGGGAACCCAAAAAAGAACATATCTAGTTCTTAAATAATCCAAGGCCAGCAAGCTGTAGGTGATGTGGTAGATGGTACATGAGTGTGATATTATTGTGTGCATGTATGTACATATATGATCATGGTGATAAAGCATTGCAATGGTGGATTATTCAGAAGGCTCTGGTGGAAGCTGGATAAGCATCATAAGCATGCTGCAATATACATAGCACTACAGTGAGGGAATCATGATGGTATTGTGTAGAGAGGATGAAGTCTCACAAATTTGAACTACACTATGGCTGTAGCTTTACAGCAGCACTTTGACATGTCCATAGTCCATTTTGAGTTCCCTTGACCCAGAACATTAGTGGTACAGTTCTGAAAATGAAGTAGTATGCAATCCTCTGGCATGTGTCAGTGTATTCAAGTTAGTCTACACATACTGAAATCTCTGGAATTGATGTGATGTGGTGAAAAGTAGCAGCTTTAACAAAGAAACAAGAGTATAACTCAGAGGACCAAATAGAACAAAAGTTGAAAGAAGCTATGAACCCTGTGATCAATATATCTATGATTTCCAACATGTACTCCATGATTCTCCAGATATAGAACCATCCATGTCAACCTGATATATTCCATGATAAGATATGACCAAAGAAAGAGGGGGAAAGTAAAAAGCAGCCCTAAACCAAGGAGCAATCCAGCAATGACATGACTCATCAGAAAAAATAAAGCCATCATCTTCATAAAGATTGCCAAAAGAGATAAGTGATTGTACCTTCCACACTTTAATAGACATGTCATCAGCTGTGGAGACAATGTGATAACCATCAGGTGAAAATGCAACACATAGGATAAATGAGCTATGTCCCTTGAATGGACCTGCTATAGACTGGCCAGTGGTTGCATCCCAGATCCTAATTGTCTTGTCTTCAGAACCAGAAACAACGATCTTCCCATCAGGTGAATAGACAACAGATGCTATCAAGTTTTCATGTCCATGGAATGGACCTGCTATAAGCTGGCCAGTGACTGCATCCCAGATCCTAATGGTCTTGTCATTAGAGCCTGAGACAATCCTCTTCCCATCAGGTGAATAGGCAACAGATGTGACCCAATGCTCATGCCCCTGGATTGGACCTACTGTAGGCTGTCCAGTGATTGCATCCCAGATCCCGATAGTCTTGTCATGAGAGCCAGAGACAATATTCTTCCCATCAGGTGAATAGGCAATAGTCATGATCCAATATTCATGCCCCTCACATGGACCTGCTGAAAGCTGGCCAGTGGCTGCATCCCAGATCCTAATGGTCCTATCATGAGAGCCAGAAACAATGTTTTTTCCATCAGGTGAATAGGCAACAGATGTGATTGAATGTTTATGCCCTTGGAGTGGACCTACTATAGACTGGCCAGTGGCTACATCCCAGATCCTTAAGGTCTTGTCATCAGAGGCAGAAACAATCCTCTTTCCATCAGGTGAATAGGCAACAGCTCTGACCCAATCTTCATGCCCTTGGAATGGACCTGCTATGGGTTGGCCAGTGACTGTATCCCAGATCCTGATGGTGTTATCATCAGAGCCAGAGACAATGTTCTTCCCATCAGGTGAATAGGCAACAGATCTAGTCACATTATTATGCCTTTGAAATGGACCTACTATAGATTGGTCAGTAGGTGTGTCCCAGATCCTGATAGTCCTATCTGAAGAGCCAGAGACAATCTTCTTCCCATCAGTTGAATAGGCAACAGATCTGACAAAATGTTCATGTCCTTGAAGTGGACCTGCTATAGGCTGGCCAGTGGCTACATCCCAAATCCTGATAGTATTGTCATAAGAGCCTGAGACAATGTTTTTCCCATCAGGTGAATAGGCAACAGATGCAACAGAATATTCATGCCCCTGGAATGGATTTGATACAGGCTGCCCAGTAGCTGCATCCCAGAGCCTGATGGTCCAGTCCTTGGATCCAGAGACAATCCTCTTCCCATCAAATGAATAGGCAACACATGTGATCCAATGTTCATGTCCCTGGATTGGACCTACTATAGGCTGGCCAGTGACTGCATCCCAGATTCTGAGGGTCTTGTCATAAGAGCCTGAGACAATATTCTTCCCATCAGGTGAATAGGCAACAGATGTGACCCAATGCTCATGCCCCTGGATTGGACTTGCTATAAGCTGGCCAGTACCTACATCCCAGATCCTGATGTTGTTGTCATTAGAGCCTGAGACAATGTTCTTCCCATTAGGTGAATAGGCAACACATATGACTGGATGTTCATTCCAGAATGGACCTGCTATAGGTTTGCCAGTAGCTGCATCCCAGATCCTGATGGTACTATCATTAGAGCCAGAGATAATCTTCTTCCCATCAGGTGAATAAGCAACAGAATTGACCCCAGTTACCCAACCTTCATGCTGCTGAAATATACCTGCTATAGGCTGGCCAGTTGCTACATCCCAGATCCTGATGGTGCTGTCTTCAGAGCCAGAGACAATGTTCTTTCCATCAGGTGAATAGGCAACAGATGTAACAGATTTTTCATGGCCCTGAAGGGTAAGAATATCTGCTGGCCAATTAGTAGGGTGTCCAACAGCAATTGAAGCATGCTTTAAAAGCAATTTCTGCCAAAGCTGACAGAGTGGTGAGCTAGTAGGTGTCTGAGGCATGGCTGACAGGTACAGATGGGGAGTAGATTTTCTGAGTACAGGGGCAAACACCTGGATGAATTGGTGTGCTTCTGAGGCAAGGGTCTTGATATCATGGTCCTGATTAAATTTATGAGTACCAATTATCAATCATAAAATTTTTCTCTCTACACCTGGCTGGGTCCAATCTTGAAGCATGCTACAAGCCTCGAGGGCACACAGAATAGGTGATGCTGATGAGTGGGACAGAAGGCTGATGACTTCAAGCCAATAGGCAAAGAAAGCTTTAAAAAAGGAACCAAGCCCATTAAGTAGGTCTGGGGTGCATTGAGCATGTTGCAAGTGGTCCATCCAATATAGGCAGGAGTATGACAAATGGGGGGGAATGGCTCTACTGACTCGACTGGATAGGTCAGGAACAGCAGTATTCAGAACCCGAGAGTCAGAAAGGTCACAAATGTTGAACTTGAGCATGTGGCACATGCATGCGAGTGATGCTCGTCCAAGGATGATGGAATGCTGGGGAAGGGAAGGGATTTCGAAAGTGAGACTGCGCTGTGGATCACGCAAGAAGTCATAGAAGGAGGTGTGGAGTGGGCGGACTGGCTTCCGGTCATTAGAGGCCCCATCCAACAATGATGCGAGAGCTGAGATAACAGCCTGAATGTCCACTGGCACCCTCAGGCGCCCATCGAAAAGAGCGGGAAGGGAGGGAAGTGGGAGTGGCTCTTTGAGAGCAAGCACAACGCCCATCACCTCACGAAACCGTTCTCGCTCCCCTTTTGACTCGAATAACTGCTGTAGCACGGTCCGGTACAGCTGGTCTAGTGAGTGATCACCCTCAGTCTTACCATTTTCAAGGAGCAGTCGAACTCGATCCGGTCGCCCAAGTTCCTTCGAATCCATCCTTTTGATGAAGTTACACGCTGTGGCCGCCCACTGGAAGAGGTGTTGTGAGCGATCGACTAGCAGTCGACACCAGTTTTGGTCAGCGGACAGGAGCTCTGATGAATATTCATCGAGGGAATGGTGGATGAACCTCTCAATGTCTTCATCAACAATTTCCTCCGGGATATCTCCCATCACCTTACGAACTAGACGTGGGTCCGACGGCAGATCGTCGAGAATGTCGTTTTCTGGGCGAGTGGTAATCAGAAAACGAAGGTTGGTCGGTAGCAAGGTCTCCGTGATTACTCGAGAGAGAGCAGGTAGCAGGCGCTGACGGCTAGCTTGGTCTCCACACTCGTCAAGGGCATCGATCACAATCACTAATGGTCCGATAGGGGAAACGTCCTTGCAAGGATCGATGATCAGCCGTTCCAGTTGCTCCATGGGCACCCTCGATCTGCACAGGGATCGATTTCCTTCGATAGCTTTGTATAAAGCGGATTTGTACTGACGATCATGGTCGGCGAGATCCCGGGCAATAGTGCTGAATAGATTCGTTGGGTTCCGGGTCGTGATGTTGGCCCTTGCAAAACAGTATGACGACCCTAGCTTGCCCTGTTTGTCATACCAACGTGCGATGGAATGAGCCACAGCAGACTTGCCCGACCCCGCAACCCCAGTAAGAAGACAGACTCGCGGTGCATCCTTTGCAGTATTGTTGAGGATCTCAAAAATTTCATGCAGTATTGCTTCGCGGGTCCCAGGCAGGCAGCCCTTCGTCTGGTCATGCCCTGCACCGTCCGCATATGGCAGGTCATTCAGCGCGCTTTTCTCAGCTGCGTTTCACGTCCATGAGCGTCTGATTAGGATGCGAAAAGGTCGAACCTACCTGGGTCTTCAATCAGGTCCTGCAAGCGACCAGCAATGATTCTGGTCTGCAGTGTAGTCCCCCGCAAGAACGCATCTCTGAGCTCACACAGCTTGCCCTGGTAATCCGCGATCCTTGTATCGACATCGGAGAGTGTGGATGTCTCCCTCCACACCGCTGCGTTAGAGGTGAGTAAGAGAGACAATATGAGTCGGTGGACCCTTACCGAAGCTCTTATCAGCATAGTCGCGAGTAAACTCAGCGCACTCCATTACTTGTTGAATGAGGAGTTTAAGGGGTTCGACATGTTCCTTGACCGTCTTCAATGCATCGGTATCGTGTACGAATGCAAAAACGTCACTCATGGTGCCTGCCAGTCGAATGACTCGATCGTCACGAATTTTCTGGTTTACGAGAACCTGTATTAGATATTGTAGTAATTAGTGATACCATAGGGTCTCGTGATATGAAGATCGAACCTGATTGATGGACGACACAACGGACCAGGTCAGCGACACATAAGGGTGAATCTACGTATTAATCAGACAGTAAGCGCACGTGACAAAACAAAAAATTCATACTTGTACAACACTGCCAGCAATCTTGTTGACCAGCTCGATTCTCTCTAGTAGCATGCTCCACTTTGTTTCGAATGTTTGTGTGCTACCTGCAACCTGCGAGACCGCGTCATCTGTATGAACCGCCTCTGCGACGTCACGGTCAACCTGACGATCAAGGTCTTGACATGCAGATAGGGTGAATATAAATTTGAGCGTGAATTTTGCACCCGCAGGATTAATTGCCGGGGAGGGATCCTTGCGGAGAGGTAGTTCGAACACTGCAGACAAACTTGTCTCAGTGAAATGTGTCGCAAGGGTTTGCCATACCACCGTTATTTAATTCCCTCACCACATCTCCAATCGTCGACGAGAAACTTCCAACGGGTTCGTCCCGTTTGCGTGGTAAGCGGTGTCTTTGGTAAACCTCTGCGCGGAAGTCATCCTTATCGCTCCCATCACTGACATTATTCAGTTCTCTATATTATATAGCAAAGGACTCGGATGCACACTCACAAAAGCAAGTTTTCGTCCCATGAGATACCATCTTTTCCATGCTTCGTTATCTTTGTCGACCTTGATATATTTCCCGACGAAATCTTGATATAGTATTGCCTTCTCACTAAGAATCTAGGTTTTATTCCAGTACGAAGTTCGATGTCTGAGAGAAAATAAATGGGTATCAAAGAGACTCCCACTAGTAAGACCCCACCGGAGATAGTAAACGCCATTGCCCTAGCAGTACAATCAGCTGACCAGGCCAAAAACACCCAGGCGAGGGATATGCGCACGTAGTCGGATTCATCTGTAAACTGGCTAAATTCCTGGTATTTGCGACAGTGAGAACCTGGCGGGAACTACACATGTACAGTAATGATGATGTTCTAGATCTGCCAGTGTTCTTGGTGCCACTTCGATCTGAGCTTGTAACATTGCCGACCTGCCACTGTTCCCATTCGCACCTCAATTATGCTCCCACCAGCTACTCGAAGCTGCATTCGATGCAACACTCGTCGACGCTCATGTTGCATCTGGCCCATTCGTCCTCTTACCCGTGCAAGCATCACTCCTAACGAAAACGACGCAAACCACGCAAGTAACTCACCCTTGCGGCCTTCCGATGTGTCATAAATCTTGTTGGCAGTCTCGTGCAAAACGTGCACAAATTTAATTACATAATGCAAATTTCGAAATGACGAGAGTGGTGCTTTTGGCGTTGGCGCAAATGAGGACGATCGGTGAGACGTTTTTGACGCAGATCTTGTGTGTTGCTTCATTGTTCATAAATGACAGGTACACCGATTGCCCCGAACTCGTTGAGGTACTTCTCACTTCCCTTGGACTTGAAGCGTGACACCTTGAGCGAATTCCCGACGAGATCATGGTCCAGGGGTGATGGGGTAAATGAGAGAGTGAAAAAGGTGATGTGGGGAAAGGTGATGCGATATGGTGTCTTATCTGCTAGGTATTCAACTACGTACATGCGACTAGGCTACTCGTAACCTTTCGGACCGTGCCACAGTGAAACTTGCGGGCACTGCTCATCAACGTCAACATGCGGCTGAGGAGTTGGGCATCCCATTCACTGCAAGTAACATATTCTTCCCTTGTTATACCGGTCGTCGCAGATATCGTTCACTGATTGTGAAGCAGAGAATGGTTTGGGTTTGTCAACCATAGTGAAAGGAAGCCACTGATTGTAAAGTAAAGTTTGCTTGACGTTCAGGCTGGTGCTGGTTGTTACGCTGATGATACGTAGAAAACATGACCCACAGCCCTCTCGATGACATTCAACGGAGGGTACCTCTCCTTGAGGACGAGATCGACGCGTGTCACAAGTTGATCAGGATCTGAGTTGCTCGCACCACTTCCATGTGCTGACCCATCTCGGGCTGTGAACCATCGTCAATCGGTCAGTCGGAACCCTGAGGTGTTCATCTACTGTTATTCTGATATGCTGTGAGTGCCGCTGGTCGCCGTGTTGAGTAGTGCACATCGGACCAACTACTGATGCGAGTGAGACTCACGCTCCCCTCGTGAGCGGTGCATTCGAGGAGTATGATATCACAGCTCGAGAGGCTCGCCAAAGACGTGGTACCTGAGAGACTATGAGCGGAGCAACAACGTCATGCACAATAAAACCTACTGGCACGCTAACCAGCTCCAACACTCAAGTGTCTCCTGAGCCTCGTAAAGAATGGTATGTGGCAGTTGTAACGGGACAGCCAGAAGACGTTTGTCGTTGTAGACAACCTAGTGATATCTGCGAACATGGTCAGTAAGTGAGACCAGGACGGCTCCAGTACCTTTGCTTCTGGCCTCAGCAATGCGGTCTTGATGTGTGTATCGGTCCAGCCTTGGGGTGAAGTAGGGGAGTCGACGGGAATCAGGGACGGTGGAACTGGACGCCTGCGGGAAATCCCGAGAGAGAAGTAACGCTGTAATTTGAAATTTCGATCTATCGTGCAACCCACTGAGGCTGAACCAAGTCGCACTTCCCGACTCCAATTTCCGTCACCGATGTCCTCTGACAAACGGACACTCTTGATGGACTTCTTTAACACGAGAATACCTCGGTCCCTCAGGTCTCCCGCAATTTCTGCACGCGCTTATACAACCCCCCTCTCTTGGTTCTCCCTCCTCACCTTTGCCATAGCCGCCGTGGACTGTGATCCCTGTGATGCCCTCTTTCACCGAGTTCGTCCACCACCTTACTCACATTCTTTTTGTCGTTGCTCATTTATTTGAGCAGGGAAGCATGGCTCAGGAACGTGGAAGAACGCATCGCGACAGGCGTCGCATTCGCACTGAAACAGATCAATTCAGCGTCTTCCCATATGACAACGGGTTACTGCTCCATTTTAGTCTGCCGTCAGGCCACTTAGCCCTGTCGTAGTGGTCAGAGTCCGTGGTGCCGATATACACCCGGCATTTGCGACAATGCAAGCCTACCTGTATTGTGCGATATTTCGTTTGCTGAGACATTTCCTGAAAAGATTACTCAACGAGCGGTCCATGAATATCGACTCGGATACGAAATTTCAGGTACTCGAGAGTATGACAGAACTGCCTCGTGCTGCTTGAAAACAAGCAATGTGGGAGGTTGATCGTAGGTGATATCTCGTTTTTTCCTCCACATATCAAAGGCTGGAGAAACCTGCCGAATCCGAACCTTCGGATCTCGAGAAGGATGGGTCTGGGAAAGCGGATGCTCGACCACTGGCAATCCGACTTTACGCAATTTTTTATTGTGGCTTTGCTAAGCTTGTGCGGCTTTCATTGTTTCCGTCGTTCTAGTTCATTTTTTTTGATTTTTTGATCCGTCTTCATCGGGAGTGGCATTGCGGTGTTGCCTTCAGAGTGGATTATGGATGACAATTATATTTGGTTCGTCCTCCTTGTCATGGCCCCATTCCTATTCTGTGTCGCGTTGGTGAGCTGCTCATATCTGACTTCGAAAACGTCGCGTTGAGTTCAATGATCAGCTCTTTTCTCTTCAACTGATCAGAAATCTCGCCTTGGCGTACGTCGTCACTATTGACCCTGGTCGTCTGCTAATATCATATACAGGCTCGGACCCATCGCCCAATTCTATGAAAATTCCAAGTTCTACTCCGCGGTGCGACCCAGGCAAATAAAGAGGTCGATGCCGCCTTGCCTCACATCACCATTGAGTTCCCGATGTTCAAGGAAAGCTTGAAAGAAACCATGTACGTTTCTGACGTACTCTATTTACGTACTAAGCTAAACTCCCTTGTACCATAGTGTGCCATCTGTGGCTTCCCTCAATAAGGCAACGCAAACCTACGCCCGACAAGGAGGTACATCATCGACTTTCGTCCACGAAGACGGCATGCAAGTCATCAGCGAGGAGCAACTTCAAGAACGAATTGCTTTCTATACCAGTCACAGCATTGGCTGGGTCGCACGTCCAAAGCATGACAGCTCCGCTGGCGGTTTCAAACGCACCGGACGTTTCAAAATGGGATCCAATATGAACTATGGATGCCCGCTCAGCATGAAACTGGAGAAGCACTCGAAGACACTCGAGGAAGCTGTGGAACGTGGTGAACTGGTGGATGACAAGACTATGTGCCTCCGAGCTAAGGCACTGGAGATGGCTGTCGAGGAGACATACGAGGAGTGCAGGCGCCAGTGACAGCCATGGGCATCAAATGGGAAGTCGTCGCGAGTCGCGGATGTCATCCTTATCGTGGAATCGGATACTATTTTGCCAGAGTGCCTCTTGCGTTGGAATTACCATCTTGCTGATTTGTGGGGAGCTTGCAGTGTTTAGAAGTTGCTATTATTCAACACGAATCGGGTCTGTCTAACTCATCTATGCTCCCCCACGCGACAAGACTTATTTTGAGTTCTACAAAGATGTCATGCAGGTCGCCCACAGCTACTCTGAAAATGGGACCGCTCACCTTTTGCGCCGGATCAATAAATGTATCTCCATCGGTGGTGCAAATGGAGGTAGCACCTTTCGTTGAACACAACGCCTTTTGCGTTGGTCTGCGATCCAAGATGCGGCCTTCGTCGACCTCGCAGATGGAAAGAAAAAGATCTGGTCGGAATCAGACGTTTTGGAGGACTTTGATATGGCACTGCGTCTTCAGGTACCCGTTTCGTAGATATCGCCCGTGCTGGTCACCTGAACAGATATTTCGATAGCTCAAGGGTTACAGCATCTGTTGGGCGACTTACTCCCATGGTGGTTTCGAGGAAAGTGTATCCTTGACAATCCACGATGAACTCAACAGTCGGCAAAAGCACTTGTATGGTAAGCCCTCACATCCATCTAACCATGCTCGCGATACTGAACACCGTGCATTAGGCTGGCCGCTGCAAGGAACTTATGTTCAACGCATTTGTCGAGCGGTGGAAAAATTTTAGGCCCGATCGCGAAACAACTTCGGATATTTGTCTGGTCTGGGGTGCCTGTGCAATACAAGTTGGCAATGATGACCTGTAAATGTTCAGCGAGTGCCGCTCGCTCTATTGGCTTGCTTGCGCCGTAGGCATGTTTTCTTATTGTGAGTCTCTTCATTGACAGCTTTCTTGTGACTTTTCTGACGCTATTTTCGATGATCAGACAGCATTGCGGCAGCTGCAATTTTAACGCTCGTCAACTATCTGCTTCTTGGGTTCCAAGTCGGGATCGATGGTTTTTTCCTCCACAATTTCGAGATCTAGCTCACATGCACTATCGTCTTCTCCGGACTTGGAAATATAGGGGAATCCTAAAAAGGTATCAGATTTCGGGGTTCACCCTACTCGAACACCATCTCGGACAACGGAGCATGCTGGTCTCTGAGCGAGAACCTGAAATGGATCCCATCCTCGTGGGTTCCCTCGTCTGCCTTCGCTCTATGCTCCGACTCCGTCCCAGCTCCTGCTTTGGTGGTCTTGGCATTCATGTCTCGCAAGCCTGCTTGCCCACTTGTTCTCGTACAATATTACTTGGAGCGCGACTAAGAAAGGGGTCGAACGATCCAACTTTTTCTTCGAGGTACCCGAGATCCGCCGCCGATTCTACGTTGCGTTCGTCCGACACTCGCAGGGATGATCGTGTTGAGTACGACAGTTAATATCATACGTCCCGATCGGATGGTAGATTGATACGTATGGCTGGGCGGCGGTGCTTCCGCTTGCGTACGTGATTCGGGTCGTTGACGTTGGTATGTACTGATCCATCCTCTAGGCTCGTCGTTGGGTGTCATATTCCCTTTCCTGTGTGCTTATGCTGCTCCTGTGTACGTGCGTCGACTGACCTCTATAAGAGCGTGCTCGGCCCATGGCTTATGATATTCTCTTACTAGTCATCTTTATCAACGTACCTTCTTTCAATTTAATGCACGAACGTGGTATTTGTAACGAGATCTGTTGTAGATATGGCTCTAATTAACGTAGTATACAGACTATTTATGTGTTGAGTCATTTGCTCCTGGAATATATGATCGGGCGGCAATAATGTCGGTTCTGGTAGCATTGTGAAGCTGTTCGCCGAAGAGTTGTTTACTGTGTTGTATTGCGTCGAGCGGCGGTATTGTGCACAAGTGCAATTGAGTGGTACTTCACAGCTGAATTTCACTTGTCAGCTTTATTTGATTGCTGGCAGTAGTGTACAAGAGACATGGTCTGTTAATGGGACCATGTCATCATAGAGCCTGTAAATGGCACTTTGTTGGTCAGTTGGAATCCTATATACTACTGTGTCAGACACAGTCTACTAGCTTGCGAAGAAACTCGAGAAAGGCATGTCACCCAGGAATGTTTGACCTGTGGATTCCATTTAGTCACTGGCACAGCAGGTGGGTGGCATTGGCATTATGTGAAACAAAGTGGGAGCTGAGCCCAAAAAGCATATCTAGTTCCAAAGTAATCCAGGGACCAGAGCTGGCAAACTGTAGATATGGTGAATGATTCAGACATACAAGTGTGATATTATTATGCACACATATGTATATTAGTTGTAATAGTATGACCATGACTGCATGTCAAGTGTAAACAACTTAAACATCATGCTAAACCATTGTGGTCGTGGAGATTGAGAGGGCTCTGGTAAAAGCTGGACAAGCTTGCTATAATGCAGTGTTACCCTGAGATGAAAGTGTTGATTGTACTAATGTGTAGAGAGTAAGGAAGTCTTACTTACTGGTGAGTTGAAATAGTTTCATTTGACTCACAAAAACACTGATCTATTTATGTACAATTCTGAAGACAAGGTATGCCATTCTCTCATGTGTGTTAATACATGAGTCCACACATACCATAGTTGAATATGATATGGTTTGTAGTGATAGAAGCAACAAAAATAGGTGCATGAGTCAGAATCTAGTGAAATCATAGAGATGGAAAAAACTCTGGCTAGTACATCTATGGTTTCCAACACACAGTCCAGGATTCTCCAGATATGGAACCATCCATGTCAACCTGATGTAGTCCCTGACAATTTATAATGAAAGAAAGAGAGGGAAAGTAAAAAGCAGTCCCAAACCAAGGAGCAATCCAGCAGTGACATGAATTATCAGAAAAAATAAAGCCATCATCTTCATAGAGATTGCCAAGGGAGATAAGGAGCTGTACCTTCCATACTTTAATGGTCTTGTCACCAGATAGAGAAATGATGTGGTGGCCATCAGGCCTGGGTGAAAATGCAACAGATAGGACCCATGAACTGTGTCCCTGGAATGGACCTGCTATAGGCTGGCCAGTGGCTGCATCCCAAATCCTGATAGTCCTGTCTGCAGAGCCAGAGACAATCTTCTCCCCATCACATGAATAAGCAACAGATAAGACCCAACCTTTATGCCCCTGGAATGGGTCTGCTATGAGCTGGCCAGTGGCTGCATCCCAGATCCTGATTGTCCTGTCATGAGAGCCAGAGGCAATCTTCTTGCCATCAGGTGAGTAGGTAACAGATGTGACCAAATCTTCATGCCCATGGAATGGACTTGCCATAGACTGACCAGTGGTTGCATCCCAGATCCTGATGGTTCTGTCATAAGAGCCAGAGACAATGTTCTTCCCATCAGGTGAATAGCCAACAAATGTGACCCAATGTTCATGGCCTTGGAATGGGCCTGTAATAGGGTGGCCAGTAGCTGCATCCCAGAGCCTGATGGTCTTGTCATAAGAGCCAGAGACAATGTTCTTCCCATTAGGTGAATAAGCAACAGATATGACTGAATGTTCATGTCCAAGGAGTGGACTTGTCAGAAGTTGGCCAGTGGTTGCATCCCAGATCCTGATGGTCCTGTCTCCAGAGCCAGAAGCAATCTGCTTCCCATCAGGTGAATAGGCAAGAGCCTGGACCAAATATTCATGCCCCTGGAATGGATCTGCTATAGGCTGACCAGTGGCTACATCCCAGATCCTGATAGTACAGTCACCAAAGCCAGAGGCAATATTCTGCCCATTAGGTGAATAGGCAAATGATGTCACCATATGTTCCTGCCCTTGAAATAGACCTGCTATAGGCTGGCCAGTGGTTGCATCCCAGATCCTGATGGTCTTGTCATCAGAGCCAGAGACAATATTCTTCCCATTGGGTGAATATGCAACAGATCTGACCTGATCTTCATGCCCCTGGAATGGGCCTGCTAAAAGCTGGCCAGTGGCTGCATCCCAGACACTAATGGTCTGGTCACCAGAGCCAGAGACAATGTTCTTCCCATCAGGTGAATAGGTAACAGATGTGACTGAGCGTTCATGCCCCTGGAACAGACCTATAAAAGGCTGACCAGTGGCTACATCCCAGATCATAATGGTCCCATCATAAGAGCCAGAGACAATCTTCTTCCCATCAGGTGAATAGGCAACAGATGTGACTGAGCATTCATCCCCCTGGAATGGACCTGCTATAGACTGGCCAGTGACTGCATCCCAGATCCTAATGGTCCCATCATCAGAGCCAGAGACAATCTTCTCATCACATGAATAGGCAACACATGTGATTGAATTTTCATGCCCCTGGAATGAATCTACTATTGGTTGACCAGTGGCTGCATCCCAGATTCTGATGGTACTATTATCAGAGCTAGAGACAATCTTCTTCCCATCAGGTGAATAGGCAACAGATCTGACAGGATATTCATGTCCCTGGAGCAGACCTGCTATAGGCTGGCCAGTGGTTGCATCCAAGATTCTGATGGTGTTGTCATCAAAGACAGAGACAATGTGCCTCCCATTAGGTGAGTAAGCAACAGATATGACTGAATGTTCATGCCCTTGGAATGGACTTGCTATAGGCTGGCCAGTGGTTGCATCCCAGACCCTGATGGTGCTGTCAACAGAACCAGAGACAATATTCTTCCCATCAGGTGAATAGGCAACAGATGTAACAAAACTTCCATGGCCCCAAAGGGTAAGAATATTTGCTGGCCAATTGGCAGGGTGTCCAGCAGTGATTGAAGCATGTTTTACAAGCAATTTCTCCCAGAGCTGACAGAGTGATGAGCTAGTAGGTGTCTGGGGGATGGCTGATAGGTATAGATGGGGGGTAGATTTTCTGAGCACAGGGGCAAACACTTGGATAAATCTGAATGCCTCTGAGGCAAGGGTAGTAATATCATGGTCCTGATAAAGTTTTTCAGTATCAATTATCAGTCATGAGATGTTTCCCCCCTACATCTGGCTGGGCCCAATTTTGAAGCATACTACAACCCTGAAGAGCACACAGAATAGGTGATGCTGATGAGAGAGACAGAAGGCTTATAGCTTCAAGCCAGTAAACAAAGAAACCTTCAAAGAAGGAACTGAGCTCATCAAGTAGGTCTGGGGTGCATTGGGCATGTTGCAAGTGGTCCATCCAATACATGCAGGAGTATGACAAATGAGGGGGAATGGCCCTTTCCACCTTACTGGATAGGTCAGGGACAGCAGCATTGAGAACCCGGGAGTCAGAGAGGTCACAAATGTTGAACTTGAGCATGCGGTACATGCATGCGAGTGATGCTTGTCCAAGGATGAGGGAATGTTGGGGAAGGGAAGGAATTTCAAAGGTGAGACTGCGCCGTGCATCACGCAAGAAGTCATAGAAGGAGGTGTGGAGTGGGCGGACTGGCTTCTGGTCATTAGAAGCCCCATCTAATAATGATGCGAGAGCTGAGATAACTGCTCGAATGTCTACCGGCACCCTCAGCCGTCCATTGAAAAGAGCAGAAAGGGAAGGAAGGGGGAGTGGTTCGTTGAGAGCGAGTACAATGGCCATCACTTCACGGAACCGTTCTTGTTCTTCGTCCGACTCGAACAACTGTTGTAACACAGTCCGGTAGAGTTGATCCAGTGGGTAACCACCTTCAGTCTTGCCGCTTTCCAGGAGTAGTCGAACTCGATCCATCCGCCCAAGTCCCTTCGAACCTACCCCTTTGATGAAGTTACACGCTGTGGCCGCCCACTGGAAGAGGTGTTGTGAGCGATTGACTAGCAGTCGACACCAGTTTTGGTCGGCAGACAGGAGCTCCGATGAATATTTATCGAGGGAATGGTGGATGAACCTCTCAATGTCTTCGTCGACACTCTGTTCCGAGATGTCTCCCATCGCCTTACAAACCAGGCGCGGGTCCGACGGCAGCTCATCGAGAATGTCGTTTTCCGGTCGAGTGGTGATCAGGAAGCGAAGGTTGGTCGGTAATGAGGTCTCCGTGACCAGTCGAGACAGAGCGGGTAGCAGGTGCTGACGGCTCGCTTCGTCGCCACACTCGTCAAGGCCATCGATTACGATTACTAATGGTCCGATAGTGCAAACGTCCTTGCTAGGCTCGATGATCAGCTGCTCCAGCTGCTCCATGGGTACCCTCGATGTGCATAGTGATCGATTTCCTTCGACCACCTGGTATAGAGCGGATCTATACTGACGATCATGGTCGGCGATATCCCGTGAAATAGTGCTGAATAGATTCGTTGGGTTCCGGGTCGCGACGTCGGCTCTTGCAAAACAGTACGATGACCCTAGCTTGCTCTGTTTGTCGTACCAACGTGCGACTGAATGAGCCACCGCAGACTTGCCCGATCCCGCAACCCCAGTGAGAAGACACACTCGCGGTGCATCCTGTGCGGTATTGTTGAGGATCTCAAAAATTTCGTACAGTATTGTTTCTCGAGTCCCAGGCAGGCAGCCCTTCATCTGGTCATGCCTTGCACCGTCCGCATATGGCAAGTCTTTCAGGGCACTTTTCTCCGCTGGGTTCCCCATCCGTGAGTGTCTGGTCAGGATCCGAAAAAGTCGAGCCTACCTGCATCTTCAATCACGTCCTGCAAGCGACCGACAATGATTCTGGTCTGCAATGTAGTTCCCCGCAAGAACGCATCTCTGAGCTCACACAACTTCCCCTGGTAATCCGCGATCCTTGTATCGACGCCCGAGAATGTGGATGTCACCATCCGAGCCGCTGCATCAGAGGTGAGTAAGAGAGACAACACGAGTAGGTGGACCTTTACCGAAGCTCTCATCGGAATAGTCGCGAATGAACTCAGCGCACTCCCTCACTTGTTGAACGAGTAGTTTAAGGGGTTCGGCGTGTTCCTTGACGGTCTTCAATGCGTCGGCGTCGTGTACGAATGCAAAGACGTCTTTCATGGTACCTGCCAATCGAATAACTCGATCGTCACGAATTTTCTGGTTTACGAGAACCTTTATTGAATATTGTAGTAATCAGCGATATCATAGGGTTTCGTGATGGGTAGATCGAACCTGAGTGACGGACGACACGATGGACCAAGCCAGCGACGCGTAAGGCCTGGTGAATCTACGTATCAAACAGACCGTGAGCGCGCAGTAACACTGGACAACAAATCCATGCCTGTGCAATATTGCCAGCAACCTTGTTGAAGAGCTCCATTCTCTCCAGTAAGACGTTCCAGGTATTCTCGAACGTTTGTACATTTCCCACGACCTGTGAGGCTGTGTTGACTGCCGATGTTGCGTGATCCACTGCGTGTGTAGAACGCATCGCGTCAAGCGCATGGACGGCCTTTCCGACATCATGATTAGCCTGACGGTCCTGTGCGTCGAAGCCTTGACATGCAGCTGTGGTGAATGTAAATTTGAGCGTGAATTTGGCAGGCGAAGAATTAGCCGCCGTGGAGGAATCCTCGTGGAGGGGTAGTTCAAACACTGAGAGTGAGCTTGTCTCAGTAGAATGCACCACATCAATCTCCCATACCGTCATTATTCACTTTCTTCATCACATCTCCGATTGTCGACGAGAGACTTCCAACGAGTTTGTCCCGTGAGAAGTGGTGTCTCTGGTAAACCTCTGCGCGGAAGTTGTCCGTATCGTTTCCATCACTAATGCTATCTATTCAGTTCTCTACATTATGCAGTGAGGGATGTACACTCACAAAAACAAGGTTTCATCCCATGAGATACCGTCCTTTCTGTGCTTCGTTATCTTTGTCGATCTCAATATATTACCCAAGGATATCTTGATATAGTATTCCCTTTCTGTCAAGAATTTAGGCTTTGTTCCAGTACGAAGTTCGATGCCTGAGGGAAGACAAATGGCTATCAGAGAGGCTCCTGGTACTGGTAAGATCTCACCAGAGATAGTAAACATCTTTTCCCTAGAGGTACAATCAGCGGACCAGGTCAAAAATATCAAGGCAAGTGATATGCGTACGTAGTCGGATTCATCTGTAAACTGGTTGAATTCGTATTTGCGACAGTGAGAGGGTGGTAGAAAAGGTCAGTGGGAACCACACAACAGCCCAGCTGAAGCGCCGACTCATGCCTATTCTTGGTGCCACTTCGACCCTGAGGTCGAGCCCGGGAAGCCGCATCCGTATCACGTAATACCCCATTCGCATTCGCACCTCAATTGTCCCGAGTCTCTTCCATCCAACACATTTCCTTCCCCAGTGGCCCTTGCCAAGGGAAAGAGCACTGGAGACTCTTGACAAGACATCGCAATTTTTATAGAGCAGTGGGCGGATGAGTATGGACTTGGGACTTACAAGTTGGCGCAGAAATGGCTGCTACATTTCGAGAAACCTCTTAGGTAGGCCGAGAGGAGTATCTCTTCACCGTGCAGGTATCGCTCCCAACAAGAACGACGCCAACGATGCAAGTAAACCACTCATTCGGTGTGCACAAGATTAACGCCCTCGAAACGATAGGAGTGGTGTTGCTGCAAACGAGGGCGATCGGTGAGACGTTTTGGACGCGAATCTTATGTGTTGCTTCATTGTTCACAAACGACAGGTACATTGATTACCCCGAACTCGTGGAGGTGCTTCTCGCTTCCCTTTGACTTGAAGCGCGACACCTTGAGCAAATTCTCGACGAGACCATGGTCCAGGGGTGACGGGGTAAGAAAGGCGAAGGAGTGAAACAGATGATGTAGGGAAAGGTAGGGCGATACGATGTTTTACTGGCTATATATTCAAGTATATGCGGCTGGACTACTCGTAACCCTGATCTCGGCTGTGCTACTGCGAAACTTGCGGGCACTGCTCATCAACACGCGGCCGAGGAGTTGGGTGTGCCATTCACTGCGGGTAACGTATCCTTTCCTTGTTATACTGGTCACCGCGGATATCACCCACGGGTCATGAAGCAGAGAATGGCTGTGTTTATCGACTATTGTGAAGGGAAGCCACTGACTATAAAGTAACGTTGTTCGACGCTTCTGGTGTTGACCGTTACGCTGATGGTATACAGGAAACATGGCCCATGTCCCGCTCGACGTCATTTAACAAAGGGTATATCTCTTCTGAGGGCGAGATCGATCCCTCTCGCAAGCTGATCTAAGTTCCTTGTACCACTTGCGCGTGGTGACCTGTCTTGGGCTATGAACCGTTGTCGATCAGTCAGAAAGTAGCCTGAGGTGTTCATCTACTGTCATTCTGCTGTGGGTGCCGATTTCTGTTTCGTATGCGCAATTTGACTCGTGTACTCATCCTCAATACAAGGTGCGATTGAAGTTGCTGAAGCAGTTAATGTGTGAAAGCGTGAAGCAGCTGGATATGAGGCACGGGGTGTCCGTATGTACGTGGTGGTGAACATGAAGCGATCAAACTTTATGTACTGTTTCGACCGCGCAATAAAAGTGTGGAGCGTCAAGACCCTCTTCTGTGTTGACTGTCAAAGTTCCTCACACTAAATTGCGCGTAGTGGAAGTTTGACTACTCGAGCGACATCCGAGTGAATTGGAGGACGCTGTCTGTGAGTAACGTCACATACGCTGTGGACAGTAGATGACATGCTATTCCCGAGGGAAAAACAGTAAATCACCAATAGTATCAACAGACGACCCCGGTACTAATACTCAATCCAACTAGCATGCTTGGCAAAGCTGCTGTCCGCGGAATGCTAACCAATGTTGCATTAATAATACCACACTTGCTCTTGGCGCAAGGACTACAGGACCAACCTCGATCGACGTCTCGCCTTGTACGTGACCACTCCAGCAACACATGGTTGGAACCGCGTCGCAGCGAAGGATAACTGCGCATATTATCTGAGAGATGCAGCAGACTCTTTCACTTTCACGATAAGGAGTCATTAGTGGTTCCCACATATGAACGGGTCTCACATCGACGACTGTGATGTCTATGCACGCTCGTCACGCGCACCGAATCGCAAGATCAAACTTGTCCGGTTTGTAGTGTGTAGTATGCGCGTTACAACACGCGACCGGCGGCGTCGACCTCTTCCGAGTCGTTGACAGTGGTGTTCAAATGGTGTGCACGATTTCGTGTGGAACTACACAACTGTCAACTCAATACTGATGTCATCAACGACATGTTGCAGACATGCACCTACAATGAGATCACCCAACGATATACGAGTCTCTCAGTCGCATAACCGGACATGATAGTAGAACGTGCGGCCAAGACAGTAGTGACCCGAACGGCGTAGATAAATTCGATCATCAAGAATGCACCATGTCGAGTAGTGCACTTCGGATCGACTGCCGATACGGATGAGGCACACACCCCCAGTGAGCGGTGCATGCGACGGGAGGGTGAATAGAGTACGATACCTCGAGAGGCTCGCCAAAGACGTGGTACCTGAGAGATCATGAGCGGAGCAACAACAACGCCATGCGCAATAAAGCCTACTGGCGTACTAATCAACTCCAACACTCAAGTGTCTCCTGAGCCTCGTGAATAATGGCATTATAATATATGGAAGTTGTAACGGGACAATCCAAGGAGATGTTCTTCAACCTAGTAATATTGAGACCTGGACGGCTCGGTACCACTTTTTTTTTGCTCCCAAGTTCGGCAATGCAGCCGTGACGTGCAAGTGTGGGAGGGTCCAGCTTTGGCGGTGGACTGTGAGGTAGTATCTCGCGGGATAGCCGAGACGGGAAATTCCGGGAGAGAAGTTAGACTACAATTTGAAATTCGTTCGGCGAGTTGGCGCAGGCCAACTGCGTTCTGTCATTTTGTACCCATCTCAGGTTCGCAGCCAACCAGAACTGCCAGAACTACGCCCCTTTTCAGTCCTGCCATCATCATCTCGCAGTAATTCACCATTCATTCGGCTCGACAAACCCGACATATGGCGTGCTACCATCCCGTCTGACGCGTTTGCGATCAAGGTGGACGTTTGAACATTCCTGCATAAATTGCATTTACCTCTCTTTTACCTTGCTTCCTATTTTTTGAACGCAAAGGCATGATTTAACTCACAGAAGGATGCATCGTCACAGGCGTCTGTACTCCGAGTTTCACACTGAAACGGCTCAATTCAGAGTCCCATATCACCATGAGCTGCTGTTCCCGCTTGAGACACTCTCGGGCCGCTGAGTCCCGTCGTCGTGGTCAGGATCCATACCGTGTGCTTGCGGCACTTATCGCGGTACAACTCTATCTCGTTTCTTTCATATGACGATATGTCTGCTGAGACAAGAGCTTGGGACGGCTGATTTATATCAAGTCAAATACAAAAACTCAGTCCTCGACACAGTGGCCTGCGTTGAAAGGGAGCAATATGGGGTATTCGTCGTAAAGAATTCCTTGTCCAGTCCGCTATCAACTCACCTCATCGAACAATAGTAACAGCGACTAGCAGCATTGATATTCTCCGCGATTACCTCAATTTAGTACCAACCTCGCAAATACCAACGCCACAGCGGCCACACCATCTTAGAAGGTGCAGTTTGTGAAAAAGCTCAACCTGTCAAAAAATCGATTTTCAAACCAAATTCTGCTGGAGCTCGAGAGTTGACGGAGACACCTGTCATTATCTCAAGCTGCGGGTCCCGAAAAGGACGGCTCTGGAAAAGCGTCCCGGCGAATTCGACGCTGCGGGTTCTTTTATTGTGGCCTTGTTGACTTGTGCGACTTTTATTTTCATTTTCGTTTGGTCGTCCCGGCTCAATTTCTGACCTATTTGACCAGTCTTTGCTGGGAGTGGGATTCGGCCCCTACATCCAAAATCGATCGTGGATGACGATGAACTACACCTGGCTCGTCCTCCTTGTTGCGGTGCCACTCCTATTCGCTGTCGCATCGGTGGGTTGTTTATATCCGACGGAAAATACCACGGCTAACTTCGACAGTCAGTTTTTTTTTTTCCTTGCAGCTTCATTCCTTGGCGTACTTTGTCGCCAATTACCTTGATTACCCGCTCATGCCATGTACAGCATCGGACCTGTGGCTCAATTCTACGAGAACTTCAAATCCTGCTTCGCCCAGGCAGATAGAGTCCGTGCCCCCTCTCTGACATTACCATTGAATTCCCAGTGTTCAAGAAAAGCTTGAAGGAGACCATGTAGATTTATAAATTACTTTGTCATGCTTAATTAAAACTCCCCTCAACATAGCTGCCGTCTGTGGCTTCGCACTAAAAGGGCATGAACAGGGGTGCAACGTCGCCCATTTTCATCCACGAAGATGGTATGTCACCGGCGACGAGCAAGGTCAAAGACGTATCACTTTCGACGCTACCCAGAACCTTAGCTGTGTCGCACGCCCAAAACATGACGGCCTCCAGTGGTTTCAAACTTGTTGCTCATATAAAAGCATTTGAGATTAACAGGCTTCCAGTGGTGCCAACATGTCGCCTGTGATACTAGTAAATGTCTCTGCCCTAGTTGGATTAGTCTCAAAATTTATTAAAATCGAAGCTTTGGATACACATACGAGGTTGGTATCATTCAATCATTCAATGGGCCTGTTTTTCAACTTGAAGATAGGTAGACTAAATTAATTCGTAATAATGAGACGGCCTGAGAAGGGTGAGATTGCAAGTCGATAATAGCTTGGGCTTATGTAAATTGTCATTTTTCGATCCACCGCAACAACTCGGAACAGGCAAACTTATGTAGTATGGCCCCACGTTTGCTACTCTCAACTTGTGTTGCTGCAGCGTCAAGACACGCCCGACACCCACTTCATCAGCATGTCCGACTCCTGGTTTCTGCATCGCCGTCAAGGCTATCGGACCCCGTAGCGCCTTCAAATGCTCCGGGCAAGGAACAGTCCTGGCTAACACATCAAGTCAAAGCAAATCCCGTTCTGTACACGGCTTTTGTTGGCGTTGCACGCGCTCTCGGGTATGGTTCACATAAACAGCTCGCAAACAGACGCACGTTACATCTGTACAACACCCTCTGTGCAACACGCGCGGATCAAGAGACTGACTTTTGGAGAAAAGGTAAGCGCTATCTGCTCACTGTCGTGTAATCTGGGCTCATAGTTCACAAACTCCCCATCAAAGAATGTGCACTTCCTCCAACATTCCAATCTTGGTTTACCGTCACTAATTTGCATGTATGGCTCCTTACCGTCCGTTTACGAGCCCTCCCAACACCCCATGGAATAAACCACATTCAAGGCTTGATAGATCATTTTTTCCAAGACGTCGAGGAACGCGTCCGTGCTGTGCTTCAGCCTGGCATTCTCCCACCGCGTCCGGCATCCGAACCGTCTGTCACACCCGTATCATCCTCCGAAGCCAACCATCGTTCGGACTTCAGCAAATATGTCTCTCCATACACTAACACCACCTTTTACACGTCTCCCTCTCCCGTCCCACCTCCTGACACGTTTCCCTCACCAGCTGCATATGTGAAGGCGGAGAAAAGAGCGAGAGCACCGGAGAGACTCTTGACGAGACACATGAAGATTTTCAAGGAACAGTGGGCGGGATTGGGGATGAGTATGGATTTAGGACTCGTAAAAGGAGACGCAGAAATGGCTGCTGCCGTTTGGAGAAACCTGTTGGGCGGAAGGGGGGCGAGAGGAGTACCTCTTCCGGATGCAGGCATCACTCCGCACACGACCAACTCCGATGACGCAATTGAATCAACTTTTCGACGTTCCGTGAACCTTGTTGGCGGTCTCGTGGAGAACGTGGACAAAATTGATGTCAGTGCCGAGGAAACGAGAGACGACCTGAGTGGTGTTTATGACTTTGGTGCGAACGAGAGCGACCGGTGAGACGTCTTCTGCGCGGGTCTCTTGTTCCATCACATTGCTAACAAACGGCAGGTACATCGTTTACCCCGAACTCATGGAGATTCTTGTGGCTTACCTCAGGCGTGAAGCGCAACGGCTTGACCGGATTCCTGACGAGGCTATCCTTGGACCACGGGTGATGGGCAGGGAGGGTGAAGGGGTGAAAAAGTTGATATGGGGAAAGGTGAGACCATAGGTGATTTATACACGAGGTAATTTTGCCTCACTTGATCTGCCGTGAAACTGCAATCCTTACGGATGATATCAGGATATACCTTTGTCGCGCCTGTACTATACTGATAGCTCATACGACATAGAGGACCGCATCGTTTCATTTTGCATCTGGTCGATAAGCGACTGTGGCACTTTATCACGTCCCCAGCTACATACAAACCTATCCTTCAAGAATGGGGTAGATTGCCTCTAAATATACCAATATCACCGTGAAACCTATCCACGGGACGCACAATCAAACAGCGGTCCGAATACGTGCAGTGCTTATTAACACCATCATGCTGACTTGCCGATGATCTCACCATCACTCTCGTTCCCACCACAATGTCAAAACCGCTACGTGCTACGGTCAATTGTGATATGGGGGAGGTAGGACTGATACGTCACCTAAGATGATCTCTGCTTCACTTTTGATCCAGGGTTTTTCTCTCTACACGATGGTGGGTGTCATTAATGTGGTATGGTCCAAGTAAACGTACACAATCAGGGCGACGACGAGGGTCTCATGAAAACCATCCACTTGGCCAACATCGCATGTGGGTTCCATGCATCGTGAGTTGAAACAACTCGGCACTATCCTTGTCTCAGTTGGAACGCTAATCTTGTATCATTCTTGCAGGGACTTTTCCGTCATGAACAAGACCGTGCTTCTCGCTAAGGCAAACCACGTTCTTGTCGGCGCTCACCCATCCCTTCCAGACCTACAGGGCTTCGGGCGACGAGAGATGGCGATCGAACCAGTAAGACGTACCAACGTTTATCGAGACCAACCGGCTTCAACTCGAAATTGATTCCATGTCGGCCACTCTTCTCCAGGACGAGCTCGCATCTTGTTTCGTATACCAAGTCGGTGCATTGGATGGCTTCCTGAAGCGTCATGGACTGCCTCTTAACCATGTCTGTGTTTCTGGTCCTTGGAGGTCCCACTTAACTTAGTGATTTCCTTGTCCAGATCAAGCCACACGGTGCCATATACGGCCAAACGGCACGTAACCTCGACCTCGCTCGTGCTGTTGTGGGCGTGGCAAACATTTTCACTGGTCGTGGGGCCCGCCCCGATACGGCCGTCGCCTTCATGGGCCTCGCAGGCACTGCCCACGAGCGTGCAGCTGAGGACTTGGGCGTGCCATTCATCGCTGGTAACCTAATCTTTCCTTGTATACACGTTGCCGCGGATATCGCTCACGGGTCACAAAATAGAATGGTTCGCAGATCTCGACTATAGTGACGAAGGAAAGCTGCTGATCACAAAGTAACGCTTTCTATGACGCGCCTGCCACCAACTTGACACTGATGACACGTAGGAAGCATGACCCTGTCCCACTCGACGTCGTCCGACAACGAGTAGGTCTTTTTTCAGGACGGACTCATGTCACGAACTAATCCAACTTGCACGATAGGTTAGCAACTTGCTCCAGTTGGGTGTGGTGACCACGATTAGCGGCAAGCAGTTGCCGATAGGTCAAAACATCTCCGAGGTGTCTATCTGTTGTCATTCCGATACGCCTGTGAGTGCGGCCGGCCACTGTTTTGTGTCGTGCGTGCAACCTGATTCCTGTATCCATCATCTGCACAGGGCGCAGTTGAAATTGCACAGGCAGTCAAGGCATTGGTGGATGAGAGCAACGGAGCAGCTGGACATGTGATTTAGGTGCGACTGATCCACAATACGTACAACTATTTGCATGGGGTAGTTGATGGCAGCCGGCAGAATTTTGATTAATTAAGAAGTCGAGGGTCAGATACTGACTGTAACTACGTGCTGAACGCTATGGAGAGTTGCCAGTACATACACTACCACGAAAGATGAGGAGAACAACAAGATCATCGGGAAATGGTATCGACAAATGACGGGTCCATCGAATTCAATGCCCAATCAGACTAAATACGTCAAGGTAGCAAGAAAATGGTCCGTCATCAATGGCACAATTGACATAAGGACATTGAAGATATATTATTTCGACTTTCGTCGCGAAGCCGGGGATGGCGATGATACTGTGTCCGTAGTCGTGGGCTCAGTGGGCTGAGGCAGTGGAGGAGCTGGCAGTCCGTGCAATCCGATTCCTTCCCAGTTTGGGTTGTACGCAGGAGGGAGTCTCCCAGAATCTGACCGGCATAATGATGATACAGGACCCAAGTCCTCGTGACGGTCAGGATCGGCCTGCGGCCTAGATCGCATAACCCCGGGCGTATTTTGAGAGGGGTCTGAGGTGCTCACGTTTGACCCGGGCACGCCATCCGAAGAGACATCTGTATGAACTGGTCGAAACCTGTGCTTTGGAGTCATCCCAGCCTGAGAGGATGGCTGAGCATCGGAATGATCTGGCATTGGTCGGGACGATTATACGACTGGCAAAAGCATGAATCAGACGGTTTGCAAACTTACCTTGTGACGGGCAAGGATATGGTGTGACAACAGACATCACCGCTATTCCGTCATCAATGTCTATTGCTGGAGCGGGAGGACTCCGGTGACGCTTTCTCCAGCAGACAAAGCCTACGACGAATGTAAGTACCAGCCCAGCGACACCTCCGACGACGCTCCCGATGACGCTCCCAGTGTTTGAATGCGACAATGAAGACTGCGTAGAAGATGGAGATGTTGCAGTCGCGGGTAGCGCAGATGGAGAAGTAGCAGCAGTTATGGAGGACGTTACTACCGGGATCGCGGGCATCGTAGATGTCGTCGAGTTGCAATGGGCGAACGTGTTATTATTAAATTCCGCCTGCTGCTCGCCCGCATATTCCATGGTGTAGACACTGGATGAACATTCAAAGGTCGATGTCTTTAAGCGCGAGAATGGCCTAAAAACTCACAAATACCTATGTAATAAAATGTCTCGAGTAGCTTTTCAATCACAATTCGAACCCGTACCAATCACCTTTTTCCCAGAAAAGATCGTATAGGAAATTATCCAATTTGATACCAATGCTGCAGACAGCCGACTGAACGTCTATGGGCAGCCTGTCAGAAAATTAGCGCGGCTTAGAGGCCTGAGATGGCACCTACGACCGGTTTGTTGCAGGACTACACCACTTCCCGGTGGCATTACGATACAGCTGGTAGGCACCCACACCTGAAACACAGCTTAAAATGAGGTGTATGAAGAAAGCCATAGTACCGACCGGCATCAATACCATTCATTGAACCACCCATGATGTCCCACTGGCAGCTACGACGAGCAAGAAATCAAAGGTTTGATCAGAAGCATGCATTCGAAATCATACTTCATGCAGAGCATGCTCAGAGCCCATGAGACGGAATTACAACAGCAATTCTCTGGGTTGTTTGTTTGAGTACAGAGCGACGGGCCTGCATGAACAAGGAAGCGAACAGACGCAGCAAATCATCACATTGATCCCCGGGAGTATTCGAGCGAAAATCAGGGACTTCGTCTGGTGGTTGAAAAGCCGTTGAAATGTCAACTAAGGACCAGATATTCTTTCGCGCACAATTTGAATTGCATATCTGCCGCAACCGCTCGTAAGTTTTGCCTGAGTTCATCAGTAATAAATTTATTATTATAATAAGCCCAAGCCTGAGATTGCTGGCCTCACAAGCAGTTTCGCCGACTGCACTAGTGTACCTGCCCAATGATAACATGTAAGCTTTAAGCTGTGCCTGGACCATGACATTGGCAGAAGGTGGTAGTGGAACACACCAATCTGTGAGATTTCCCGCACACGTTGTATTTCCTGCCTGGACGTCAGCAGGAGACAATGTCAAAAAGATAATCGTAAGTGCGGCAAACACTCCGACGCCATGTGGGCCGAGCCTCTTCATGATTGTCACGGTTGTCTGAGTCGCTGTTGCCAGTAGCACAGTGAGATTTAGTGGTGGTTAGAGGTTGAGTGGACGGCTATAGCACGGCCGCATCATGAAAACAAATTTAAAGGTTAGCTTACAAGTAATACACGTGGAATGTAATCTGGACGCGCTTGGCATCTTGCACAGTTGGTCCTCGAGACTTTGAGCATTGACTACTTGTCCGAACCAGAGAAGACAAGTTGTGCCTGGCCGCCGCGGGATACGAATCACAACACGCTATCATGTAGTAGTACACATTACAAGCAGGTTCAGAGTCTATTTCGTCACAAGCATGCTTGGATGTCCCTTGCTGAAAGAAACGAAAGAAATCTGATATCGGTACTCAATTCTAAGGCAGCGAAGAGGGATGGACTGAAGAATGGTTCCAAAGTGGCAGAATGTATATTATTTCAGCTGTGATTGCGAGGCCCCCGGGGATGGAGATAAAATTGCGTCCGCAACCAGGGGTTAAGGCAGCGGACGGCCTTGAGGACGGCTCGGTCCTTCCCAATTCGAGCTGTATGGAGGGAGTCTCTCCGAATCTGTATGATATAGTGATAGTACGGAACCGAAATCCTCGTGCCGACTTGGTTTGGTCGGCGAGTCAGGTAGCTAGGTCCGTCGTGTGAAGGATCTAAATAGTTCATATCTGAGCGTGGTGCACCATCGGAAGACATGTCCGTAAGAGCAAATCGAAACTTACCCCCGGTCTTAAACCGGAAGAAGTCTGGGCAGGATGAGTTGATAATTGACCCTGACAGTAACGCAAATGACAAAAACATAGACGTGATATAATTCATGCCTACCTAGGGATGGGGGAGTGTATGGTGTGACAACTGTCACACCATTATCTACATTCAATGTTGGAACAGGTCGGTGCTGGTGCCAGTTACACCAACTCCAACAGAAAAATCCTGTGCCAGGTATAAGCGCCAACGCAACGACTCCTCCAACAACACCCATAGTGTTTGAGTGCGGTGATGAGGGTAACGCAGAAGTAGAGGTTGTAGATGGTGTAGTCGCCAGGGGTGCAGATGAAAGAGTGACAGCAGTTATCAACGAGGTTAATACAGGAACCGCGGACATTGTGGAAGTCTTTGAGTTACAATGTGTGGATGCTTGTTCCTCACCCGCATGTTCCACGGTGTAGACACTGAATATGCCCTCAGAAATCGGTATAGCGAAGCCTGAAATTGTTGTAAGAAACTCACAAATACCTGTGTGACAGAATGTCTTCAGTGGTTTCCTCACAACAATTGTGAAACCCGCCCCAATCACCCGTGTCCCAAAAGAATTTATACAGGAAATTATGCAATCATATGCCAGTATTGCAGACAGCCGATTGAACGGCCGTAGGTAACCTATCAGGAGCTCAGCACCACCTAGAGGGACATAAATAAAACTTATGATTGGTTCGTGTTGGGACTAAACCACTTCCCGGTGGCATTACGATACAGCTGGTAGGCCGCAACTCCTGAAACACAATTGACAACGAGTATCAAGAAGCCACGACACTAATCGGCATCAATGCCCATGGGAGAACCGCCTATGACGTCTCATTGGCAACTATAGAGAATAAGAATCTTTTTTACCCGGAATTATAGACTCGGCATACTTCATGCAAAGCATCATCACTGAGTCCATGCGATGGAATTACAACAACCCTCCATGTGGTGAGTTTGAGTGCGAATTCTTGCGTCGGTGATGATGCGACACATGTAGCTGATCGTCACGCTGATCCCCGGGGGTATTCGGGTGAAAATTGGGGACCTCATCTGGTGGAAGAAAAAACAAATAATGTCACTGAACGTGTACCAATCATCTTTTTGCGCGCAGTTTAAACTGCACACCTACCCCAATCGCCGGTATGTTTCGCCTTAAATCCGTTCAGCGAGTTCCCGAGCGCGAAAAGTCGTGTCTCACAAGCAGTTTCCTCGACTGCGTTAGTGTACCTGCCCAATAATGAGACCTGTAAACGACGACGGGAGATGCAACACACCAATCAGTGAGGTTTCCGGCGCATGTTGTATTACCAGCCTGAACGTCAACAGGAGGGTTCGAATGTCAAGAGGCCCATGATTACCAGTGTAGCAAGCACTCTAATGCTGGATAGCACAGAAAAAAAGCTGGGCGATGGATAGACGTTCAGGGGAAGGCCGCAGTACTGTAGGCCATCAGACAATTCCTGTGCCCTCGAGTGGTAGTCTGGCTTCTCATCGCAGCGAATTATGCCGTTGCAACTGAACTTTTATCATGCATTATCATGCATCACATTAGGCATTGTGCCAGTGGAGACGGTTTGAGCCTGCTAAGCAATACGTAAAACTATCGCCATAGCCAATATCACGAACGCACCGTCAGCTCAATGCCATTGTCAATCAACGTTCTCGGAGAAATCAATGGTAGACGATATCCAAAATAGGTATTACTCGTCGGTTGCAACCGGAGGCATGTGATTGGCCCACCTTCCAAGGAGACAGTTGTCCACGCCTGCACATTTGTTGACAGTTCACTCACTCCCTTGATTCCACTCGTGTCCTTGACTATGTCCACATCGTTTTTGGTACGCTCAAACCTTTCTAGAACGTTTGCTTCTACCACTGGTCGCAATGTTTTGCGTTCGGCACTGCAAGGTGTGTATGTTCCTCGCAACCAGTCACAAGAAGGATAACTAAGGTGTGGTGGTCATAGTGAGACATGCTGCTAGCTCGACGGCCCAATATGTCCCCGGAGGACGTGAGTTTAACAATACCTACCTCATCCAATCTCATCCCTTCATGTATCGTCCCTCATAGCAATCTACAAGGGAACTGTCAACGACCCAACAACTTTCCCTCCGCCCTCGAAGACACACGGTTCCTACCATTGGGCATTTGAGCGTCTTCTCTCTGCAGCCCTGCTTCCTATGACTGCAGCAGCATTTGCCACGTCTGGAACAGCTTACCCCGTCCTTGACGGCCTCCTGGGCATTTCACTCGTGATGCACAGTCACATCGGGGTATGCAACATCCCGAATCGTCGTGAACATTTGACACCACTAACTTCCCTGCATGCAGTTCGATGCCATCCTCGTCGACTATCTCCATAAACGCAAATTCCCCATAATTGGACCTCTGATGTCTTGGACGCTTAGGGCCGCAACTGTCGGTGTTTTGGTCGGCGTTTATCAGTTCAACACGAGTGACATTGGTAAGTTTTTCCCGGGTGTTCCGATGTCGTGTGAGCGGGACAGAAACTGAATCCCACATTAGGTTTAACCGAGCTGATAGCCAAGGTTTGGACTGCATAGGCTAAGTATAAGTACCCCGTGGTAGATGTGTGAGAGAGTATCGATCCTCCTTTATCTCCGAGTAGCCCAACACTACAGAATCGTAACAAATATGCAGTCTGAAAAAAACAACCTCGCAAGAGTCAGTTCAATCTTGATGTCTTTGTCAGATCGTTCAGAATCCCCGAGCCCGCTTAGCTCAGTGGTAGAGCGCGTCACTTGTAAAACGCTTATGATGAGGTCGGTTGTTCAATCCAGCCAGTGGGCATAATTTTTGCTGTCCTGTTTACTCGGGAGTTGTCCATTTGACTAGTAACTACGCTCGGCCCCACGTACCAACCAATACACTAATCCATCTATTTCAGTGTAAACTGAATGCACTTTAAGAATAAAAATCACCTCACGCGCATCGACTCGACCTCAAAGGGTTATGGTTATGAGTAGAGCTCACTGCGAACAAGCGTCCTAAAGTTTGTAGAGCACCCAGTCCTTTAGCCGGTGTTCTTTCTACGATGACTTCTATATTTGATCAAGCAATCTCATAATTTGTGTCCTACATGCACGCGTCAGGTGGCTAGACGTAGAGGTCACCGGTGGATTTTAATTTTTGATCCACAGGTTCTATCTTGATTTGCCGTATATCTCGCGCCCCCACGGGATCGTCGTCTGACGACATGAATGTCATTAACGATCAGGGAATACCGCACAATAAACGTAGTCGGCTACCTTGATTAACTGTGGCCTTTTCTGAAGTTGAGCTCGTGATGTCGCTCTGACAATGACCGACGGACGCCATGGTTACCGGCGGGCGTGAGGTGATGTCCCACTCGAGCCTCTGCGTAAGCCGACGTTCATGTTCCACGTGAAGATCATTGGGGTACATTTGTGCTTCTCGTCGACGCTCCATGCCCGCCCATACGGTAGCAAAAACGACACCGAAAGAACTAACCATGGTGTTCACGGATGCAATGTCATTCAGTAGGACTGGGTTGGTGGCACCTATTTGAAAGAGCAAGACGAGTTGTATGATCGAGAGGATCGTCGGGATAATAAAGTTCGAGAGTGCGAGATGGAACAAGATTCGAATGCGCTCCATAAACGGTGCTATTGAAAGGGAGGGTGAGGTCAGTGGTTCCGAGGAAAGGGGCGTTCAGAGACAAGTTACATTGACGCAAGGTGAGCGTA